>VDFB02349020.1:0-27440 GCA_007258455.2 Sequoia sempervirens | reverse complement strand
TAGATGCCAAACAACTACCAGACACCACACCCAAGAAACAAATAATAGAAGCCACTGCATCTTTACCTTAAGACGAGAGTCCCACATGCACAATCTGGAGCTGAAGGTTATGCCTCCAATCACATGGGTGTGCTATTACTACAATATTCACCACCCTCATTATAATGAAATCATAAAATAAACCCCGCCGACTTTTTGGGGGATGGACCCAATGGTCCAAAAAGGGGGTAAGTATTTACAAAGGTTTAAAACTTAAGTATTTGTTAAGGTTTCCCAATGAAGATGGGAGGCCACTATACAAGGCAGTAATTGGTTCTCAATCTATCCCACAATTTTCCATATGATCTGCAATTTCATTTGAATGTCTTTGGTAATGAGAGAAATAAATTATATAAATGTCCATAGGTGACCAAAAGTAGATTAGTGGGACTAGAGCTTACATCAATTTACAATAGAAAGTTCTAGGAAGAGAGAACCCTAGAATCAAAATAATAAAAGTACATAAGATAAAATAGAGTTGTGTGCTGCAAACAAATACCAATACAAATAGCAATGAAGGACAAACAAAAAACTCAAAAACATGTGCTGATGAAGATTTGAAGAAAATCTCATTGAATATCCCTATTTGTTTCTAAAATGAAGGAGTTGACTAAGCCATCATCAGTCACTATGAAAGATAATTCTTGTTGGGGAGTATCCAAGGTTGGAAGGCTTCATTGGGATAGTCTAGGAGAATTCAAAGCACTTACTATAGAAACTCTCCTAACACCCAAGGCTTGTGTAGCTCTTGTAATAGTTGTAATATGAGTTTGCCCTTGTGATTTGAGGGGTTGTCGATAAGTAGTAGATCCATGTCACCTAAATGGAGTTGAGTCATGTTGATGGAAAGGAGTAGAACCATGATGTCAAGAGAGAGTAGGCTAGGGAATTTGAGTAATTTGAGTAGTAATGGTGTGTTAAGAGAAGTGTTGCATGATTGATCTATCGATTGTAATATGTGCTTGTTGCTAATGTAGGGTGGGAAAGGAGGTGATCAATATAGGGGCTCTAGAGCTCATAAACTCTCTCCCCCTTCTAGGGATATGCGCCGAGGGGTCAAGAGCCAAGCATTGCTGGTCTGAATATTTGAAGAAACAAATAGACCATAGCTTGAGTCGATATAGAGGTTTTCATTTCGTTCTTGGATCTCATAGTAAATGAGGCATCTAAAAATCATAAATGAAGTGTTCCTTGATCTCCACCTCTCAGAGGGAGCAAAGAGGACAGATTTGGTCTTGATAGAGGATGTGATGATTTTTAAACCTTAATTGTTGAGAGTACACTCTCAATTGGCCAAGGGGAAACTTCAAGTTGTCGGACTAGTGATGCTAGAGATAGTGAGGGTAGTGATTTAAACCATCCACCATTTGTTAGAAATGATTGGCGTAGAAAGCCAAATTGGGGCTGAGAAACTCATGAGAGAAGACCTAGGTGGTTTGAGTATATTATTTGTAGATGTACTCTCTAGCAATTCTTGTGAGGACATATTTAATGGGAAAGAGTATGGGGGCCATCTAGGGAGTACGTGTAAGGGGAAATGCTATTGATAGAGATACCAATAGAAAGAAGAAGCAATCTAGTCTCCAAGTACCAATAATGTTGATGCCTAGTAGGGACCACATAAGTAGTGGGGACAAGTGAAGCCATCCTCTTAGAGGAGCAAAGTGCTAAAAATGGATCTCCCTCATGACCAAAACTTGAGGCCCCCATGGATCAGAGTATCTGGATATAGAAAGTAAGCCTAAAGATAGTCTCAAGGCATAGCAGCTAGGCAATGAATGCATCGAGGAACTATCCATTTGCAATAGATCATGCATTGTAGCATGAGAGTTTGGACCCTCTCAATACAAAACCATTCAATGATCCCTAAGCTAGGTCCCCAAACCTTTGAACCATATAAAAGTATAGGCTTGATTATTGTATCAAAATGCGGCTATTTGGAGGGTGTCTTGGAAGTGGATTTGAAAACATTGACATTGCAAGACAAAAAGTGAGGCATACCCCTTACAAAGGCTCAATTAAGAGGTAGACTTCACACTAAAGGATGGACCAAAAAATTGGCCCCCAAATATGTGCAGGCCAGTTTGATCTCTAGAAGTTCCCCTTTGTAGAAAAATTGGTATCTAGAGAGAGAGAGAGAGAGAGTGCTTGGAGATATTGAAAATTATGACCTTAGTTAATCATCAAAAAGGCACAATTTGGAGGGGATGTCTTGGAAGTGGATTTGAAAACATTGATGTTCCAAGATAGAAAGAGAGGCAAACTTTGTACTAAAGGATGGACCAAAAAATTAGACCCCCAAGTATGTGTCGGCTAATGTGATCTCTAGAAGTTCTCTATTGTGTAGAAGACCTAGAATCTAGAGAGAGAGAGCTTGGAGATGCTGAAAATCATGACCTTAGTTTTACGAAGGTTGATCACAAGTTGTCGAAGTTCACAGTAATGAGCAAGGGCATCAAGTTGTTGCTATAAGCCCTAGAGAGTGTATGAGAGGACAACATTATCCTTAAAATATGGAATAACAATAACCACCATATGCAAAATACAACTGTCATCTAAATGGGTATTGCGTTGAAAAAAATCATCTAACTCATCCATATAAATGTTGAATACGGTTAGTGAGAGAGGACATGCTTGCTTGACCCCAATTGTACTCTTCACAAAGTTAGAGAGATTGTGAGAAGCATGAAACTGCCTAATAACTATCTCATAAAGCCTCTAAATAGGAGTAATTAAAGAGTTTGGGATGCCAATATCTCTCAACTTCTAGAAAAGTAGGTGCCTTGGAACCAAGCCAAAGGCCTTTTTGAAGTCAACAAAACAATAAAAGACTTTAGAAGACCTATGAAGATCCTCCTCAATTATAACTCAGAGAGTAAAGATGCGATAAATAGTTTGTAGGTCCTTCTTGAAGCTTGCTTGTCCCTTAGCTTTGATATTATTCCTTTGCAATTGATAGTTGCACATCCAACATCATGGCATAAAGTTTAGCAAAATTATACCCAATTACAATTGTTTTGTAGTTGCCAAGGATAGAGAGATCCCCAAATTAATGAATAGGGTGAATGGTGTGTTGGGATCGTGATTGTGAAAAACCTAAACACGCCACCTCATTAAAGAGCATGGCAAAGGGAAAGGAAAGGGAATTCGCACCATATTTGATGAAATTCAGCTTGGAGACCTTTGCATTTAGTTGCATTGTTGCTTTTGAAAAAAATCAAAATAGCTCTCTTGAAAAAAGAAGTGGAGAAGATAGAGGCAGATGGTGGAGGAGTGGGTCAATGGTAGCAAAATGGTTAGGAACATCATAGAGGGAATTAGCATAGGAGACCCATGCATTAGGGGTGGTGGTAGAAGCAATGGTTTTTCTTGGGAACAAAGAAAGCCAAAAGTTCTTAGGTGAGTGGTCAAGATCAACAAGGAGTGCAAGCTGTCTAGATGCAAGAAACTCCCATTTCTTATGTCAAAGAAGATAATGGTACACTCCCTATAGAGGGTGAATGTGGTGGGAGGTTCATGGACAAAGGAAAATTGAAGCCTCAGATGAAGGAATTCACACTCATCATCATACTGTTGGTTCATAGAGCATGATCTATGGTGGGAAGGGGATTTGGAGTAATGTGTGGTGTGGAGATGAGCCAATGGTACTTGGTAGTATCCTAGAGGGTTTGACATAAGAATTCATTCATGGATTTAGTGGTGGGAAGAGGGAGTGAATGTAACCTAGGCATGAGAAGGTAGAGATGCGCAACACAATCAATGGTGTAATCATCATCAAAGTGAACTGTGATGTCTAATGTTAGGGGATAGGGTGGGGTGGGATGGGATGGAGGAGAGAGTTGAGAATTATTGTGAAGGGTGAGTGTCAAAACAACATGGTTATCAAGGAGGATTAGAGGATAAACAAGGAAGCCAAAGACATTGGGGATGAAGGCCCTACTAGTGAAAACATAGTCCATGATGCTTGTAGCATCACCATGGGGAAAACAAGTGAATCTATTAGAGTTGGGGAAATGCGAAAGCCTGTTGAGAATGGGGAGGCTCTGAGATTCACCCAACTAGAGGAGGTGTCTCCCATAGGCCATAATTGTAGAATTCTTGTTAGTAGAGGCTCTTTGTAAACCAAATTCCTCAAGACCCAACTCATGAAGACATAACTCATCCTATGTAAGCTCATGAATAGGTGTTTGAAGGTCCCTTGTGTGGGCATTGAAATTGCCCAAATAATTTATATCACCAATAGTGGCATACTACGATATCTTGGAATGGAGGTCAAGGTATGGGTCCCCAACAACTTGAATGGCAAATGGAGATATAATAGGGGGGAAGTAGCAAATGGCTTTGAAGGCACCCTAGGGAGAAGGTGTACCCCTCTAAACATGTAGCCATTTGTATATAGAGTGGACATAGCAAATGGCTTTGAAGGCACCCTAGGGAGAAGGTGTACCCCTCTAAACATGTAGCCATTTGTATATAGAGTGGACAACAAAATCCATAAGTGAAACTTTGGACTTAATGCTAGCTCAAATGAGGCAAGCTATATCACCAAGACCATGGATCTCACTTGATTTGTGGGATTCATGACAAGAAGTTGATGCCCATGAGCACCCCTTGATAGGAGGGACGGCTTGTTTAAGGTTCTCACGAGTCTCAGTGAGGAAGATGAGATCTTGGTAAACAATAAAATCCTAGAAGGTACTTGGAGAAGACCATATAGTAACATTGGAGTTCTAACAAGTAATGGAGATGCTGCCACTCCGTAGTAGGACTAGAGGTGATCGTCATGCTGACAATCTAGGATGTGACCAGCCAAGAGGGGGATAATCATGAATGACAACCCTACAGTCCTTGATAACAACCCACTTGTTTTATTTCCTAGCGGCAACAACCTGAATATGAGCTTTCAAAAGCTCTTCCACCTAGGCTCGTGTGAGATCTGCATTGACATTTTTTGAAGGGATGGAAAAGAGTTTCTTTTTTTCTTGAAGAGCTTGCAAACATTCTCTTGTAGTTCAGAATTGGATGACAAGGATGTTGTCCAGCAATATCCAAGCTTTGTTGAGGGAGATACCATTTAAGTCCAAAGATTCATGCAAGAATGCGTGACCTGCTTATAAGGAATCAATTGGTTTAGGAAGGCCATAGACATGAAGGTTCAATGCCTTGATTTGATGTGTCTTTTCTTCTTTAAACTTTGCTTGGACAGTCATTTCCACAATTGGAGGTGCTTTTTCCCCCTTAACCACTTGCATCCATGAATTTTGTTTTGTCAACTTGTTTTTGAATAGATTGTTGTTGGGGTTTGGTTTCTTGTAGAAGGTGCTCGTGCTGGATGGTTATCTTTGATTGCGTGTTATATATGTTTGAAACCACTTCATTAAGTTGTTGAAGCCATGAAGAATTAGTGAGGGTGGCTTGGGTCTGTTTGTATTTAGTAATTCTTGCTAGCAAATCAGTAATAATACTATCTTTCTCTTCCAGCTGTGCATGGAATAGTGACGAGAGATCTTGGGGTTAAAAACCAAGAGCCTCAATCCCCAATACCCAGTTGTAAATGCTAGCATATTTCAATTTGGTGGTCCAAAACCTATGACAGCAATGAGTTAACACTCCTATATTAGAGGGAGCACTGTTCATTGTAAAACCTCGTAGTTGTCAACTTGCTTCTTATTGAGGTTGTTTTTCTTTTCTTAATGGGAACTCAAGTTGTTTGTCTGTTGTTCTCTAGCTACCTTGCCTGTGATTGGAATGGCTCTTTCTATGCGGTTTTTGTGACTATGCCCTAGTCACGACCCATGATTTTATGGGTTTGCAACTTGCATTGTTTCCAAAACCATAGAAACTTGTCCTCGATTTTCTCAATTGCAACTTTGCAAGGACTACCTTAAACCATTTATGAAGAGGGAGGGCTTACTCTAAAAACCTATTGAGCTGCCATTTGGGACAAGAATCCTTTTTTGTGAATTGGTCACAATAACAATCATCTTCAATCACCATTTGCTGCACACCAATTGATGAGTTTATCACAATTCTAGCCACAACACCTTCCCATTCCACCTCATTATTTCTTTTGTTTCCCAAAGATAACAAACCACCACGAACAAAACTACCATCCTCCTTACGAGGGAAAATCCAATGCTTGGTACTTCTCAAATTTCCTTGGGAAGCTCCATCAACATTTAGCTTGATGAAACTAGGTGGAGGGAGTCTTTGTTCCTCCTCTTGATTAACTTGATCAAGCTTCTTTCCCTTTAATGGTGAGCAAAAACATACTCGTCTTAAAATTATAACTTTTTAACCCTTCAATGAGGGAAGGGATCACAATTCCCAATTTTAGAGTATAAATAGATCTTGAGAGAGCAAAAGAAAGAAGATTTAGTGTATGTAATGTCCCCTTCCAACTAGCAGCTCTCGAGTTTAAATAGCTTATGCGATTTTGGTGGGTTATTTTTAATTAAGGAATTGATTATTAATTAATTAATATTATTCATCTTAAAGTCAAATGTTATGAATAACGTTATTTAATTAATATTTATTAAGTGACTTATGTAAAATATTAATATATTAAAAATCACTTAATATTATATTTTCCCAACGAAAATATTATTCTTCTTGGTTTTTTGAGGAGCTTGCAGAGCTTCAAACCCTAGGATGAAAATCCTACGTGTAACTAGGTTTGGTAGTGAGACTATCTGCCCTAGCTGGACATAGGTGGAATCACTCAGGTTTTGCGATTGCACAATAACAATTGTATGGAAATTTGTGAAGTCTTTGGAAAAGACAAATTTCAAGGATGTTTGCAGAGATAAAATATTATCATATTAATATTGGCTGAAGATATCTTATGATATCTGATTAATGTTAAACCTGGTATAGAGCTGTACATTTTTTGTGAAGAAGTTGTACTTGTGTATGCCATACAGTCTTTAGGGAGAAAGGTGTCAATAATATTTATTGGTTTACTAAAGCAGCCTTAATGCAGCCGCAGCCAGGAATTATAGCTTCGTGCCAAATTTAAAATCATAAATGATATTACTCAAGGCTTAAAACTTAAAAGCCTTTATTCATGCCACGTGGCTTGGAAAAATCTTCCTAAGCTCATCGCAACCTCATAAAGGTTTGTCTATTTCTGCCACAGCCTTTTTGGAAATAGTTGAGAGTCCTAGTGGACATAGGACTGTATTAATGTGGCTGCCAGCTTTCCAACATTTTAATTCCTCTAAGTTTGGTTGTTGAGTTTTTTCAAAGAAAGTATCGGGTCTTCCAAATAGTCTCCTATTTCATTTAGGAATGTCAAAAAGCCTCCGCTAGCCTGTGACAAACTGAAAGGTAAGAAACATTACGAGGAGGGTTGCAGATAATCTTTGGATGCTATAAGTTGCTGGTTACTTCTGCCGCCACCTGTAAAGTGCAAAACTGAACCATACCACATATAAACAATTCAAGGAAGGGGACACCAATTAAATAAAGGTCAGATATAATTTCTGTATGTTATTTTTTTAACAGTACTTTCTATACTTTCTATATCAGCACATCATATCATTCCAAAAGGTCAGAAAATTAAATATTTGTGAAATTGTTCAGTTGTATGCACATGTTTGATAAAATACCAATGATTGGTGCAATGCATGGCAAATGTTTGTAAAAATATCTTTGTTCATTAAAGGTAGCAGCAGCTGCTTTTCAATCATGAAATGAAAACTTGATTAATATGAAGTTCTATAACTATTTGAAGTAATGTTCATGTGCAAAAAATGAAACAATTGCAAGTTTGTGGAAAAATCTTGGTAGGGGTTATTACAGTGTAGTTATTGATTTCTAGATAGCAATGCTCCCATATAGTGGTAGCGCTTTGAAATGTGTGAAGATTTTCATAATGCACACATTAGTGACATATTCCAAAGTATGTTTGAATTTCGTGAATCTCTTGGCCAGCTACATAGGTGCAGTTTGATAGATGCTGGAGAGACCCAAGAGAGTTGAATGAAAAGCATCATTTGAATCCAGAGCTTCACTAATAATGGGTAATGTAGGAGCAAGTGATCTACTCATTTTCAGTTGCCAGATGTAAGAAGAAGCATTGTGAAGGTCCCTGAAAGTGTCTTTTAAGAAAATTATCATAAATCAAAATCTTGTTCAAAGAAGCCAACCTTGCAAATGTATTACATTTGGGAGGAGCCTCCTTGCACCAAATGAGACACATCAATCAGTCCTTCATCGGAAAAAAGTTGTTATTATGAAGCAATGTATAGCCTTCCTTCATTGAGTACTTCCTTGTAGGATTTCAATTCCATTGAATACAGTTCACTTGAGAAAAACTTGGAACTTTAAGAGGTTGAAGAAAAGAGGAAAGTGCATTCTTTTGATCGTCTAGAAATGGAAGACTATCAAAGGTTTTTCTTTTTCTCACAAGACAACCATCAATCTTGGACTCATAGTAGGCAGTAGGCACAAACCTCATGTCTTAGGATTTTGTGAGAACTTGTTTGGCTTCTTCCAAATTTGGAGTATTGCATAATGGAGGCTTATGCAACTAGGTGTTGCACCAAAAATTTGTTGAGAGACCATCTCCTAGATCCTAGGTGAGCTATGAGCCAATAACATTTTTCTATTTCACAAGGAAGTTCCTTATTGAGGAGTCATGTAGAAGCTTATTTTCACAAAAGAAACTAAGAAATAATTTTCACATAAATGCTTTGCTCTTAAGAGAGTGGTTCAACTTGCTTGTCGACCCTCCAAGAATCTCCAAGATTTGCAGATAAAGTGGCAATAAAGGAATTGAAAGCAAATCCACAACTTTCTAAGAGTAGCAAATGCTAAAAATAGAAAGTTTGATCTTTGAACCCCTTTTTGTGATTCTCTAAAAAAGTAGACTTATTGAACATAGTAGTTTTTGTTTTGAAATGTGATGGATCTTTTACAAAGCATTGAAACCCCAACGTGGAAATCTTGCTACAACAAGTCTTATATACCAAGATCTATAAGAGGTAAGCAAAAAACAAGCTTAAACATTGAGCACATCTTGGAAAAACCAAGATAATAATATTAGATGCCCTTTTCAGGAACACCTACCATCAAAATTCTATATTTTGAGCCTAGGTGCACTTTGCCAATAGTTTTGTTGGGCAATAATGGCCTAGACATGAGCTTTTGGATTAATTACCATGGCTTATGTGACATTGGTTTGTGCCTCCTAGGATTTTGCCAATTCTTGGTAATATGGAACTTTAAGGTGGCTAAACTTTGCTTGGTACACACTTTTGTACTAATTGCCATCGTTTTGATTTGAGGACAAACTTTCATTTGGCTAAATGATGTCAAGCACATGCCACATACACCTTTGCCATCTATTTGACTTGGGGAGGAACTTCACTTAAGCCATGGTGGAAATTTGGGTGGAAAAACCATTCTTGGCACATGCTCTTTAACTTATTGCAACTTTTTGATGAGCTAAAATCATTGAAATAGTCTAAAATAGCTTAGGTGTGTGCTCTCTCCACGTTTTCCATCTTGGGTAGAGACTACTAATGGTTTTGCCACACGAAAAGTGTGCCAATGTTATGTTTGAATGTTGGGCAATATTTTAGGGAGAGCTAGCAATGCCACCACTTTTTATTTCACTTAAACATGGAAAATTCCCATCACTTATTGCCACTTTTTAATGAGTTTGGCATATATTCATAATGATTTTGCTACAATAGACATAAGCCTAGCTCACTTAAGCCATGTTTTATTTCACTTGGAATTTACTATTGGTTATGCCATCCTTATTGTGCGCCTAGGTAGAGATTCACATATTGTAAGCCGAAAAGTGAAGATTGGAGTAGAATTTGCTAACCATCTTGTCACTTTGCTGATGCTTTGAGTGGAGATGTTTACCACTATAGCCTATGTTTATGCTTTGGTGGAGATTTGGGCAGATCTATTCATCATTGTCGCCACTTCTAAGCCTTTTGGTAGAATTTCTCAAGACTTAAGTCATTATGCCAATTAGAGTATTCTCCCATTTTGCTAGTTTGCCATGACTCAAGTGAAACTTTGCTAGTACATTGCCAAAGTAGAGTTTAGAGATAACTAAGCCATCTTTTTGTCCTTTCCCATTTGTTGATGCCTTTGAAACTATCTTGCACACCATCAATATTCCTTTTCAGACTTGTTGTAATGTCCCCATTTTAGCCCTACACTCTTCTTGAGGATTTAGCCTATTTTTGGAAACTCGTAAGCTAAGCAGATTTGGAAATTAGGGTTTCCATTTTTAGATGCAATTTTGAAGGCTTGCATGTGTGTTTTCCTAAAGCATGTCTAGTGGAGCTTTTTGGGTTTTTAGAGAGCTTCAAGACGAGGTAACATGCATGTTAAGATAATGACATGCATTTTTGATTGATACTTAGGAAAGGTTTCTGGGTTTTTTTTGGTTTTTAGAGACCTCCAGGGTGGTGTGACATGCATCTGAATCTGACATCTTTTTCGGGCACTTACTATTTATAGTAAGTCATGATGGTTGCCCCGTTTGCGCTCAAATGATATTTGGAAACACTTACTATTTTAGTAAGTCTTGATTATTGCTCAGTTGGCGTACAGATGAGGTTTTGCAAACTTACTATTTATAGCAGTGTGCTATTTTTGGTAAGTCTATTTATAGTAGTATCATTCTAGCAATAGTTCAATCAGTTGTAGTTCAGTTTGGTTGGTCAGTTTGGCTTTCTGATGGTTTACTATTTTTGGCATTTGCTATTTTTAGTAAGTTCATTTATGGCAGAAACATCATCATCAACTTGGTTCAATTTGGCTTTTTTCAGTTTGCTATTTTTAGCAATTCATCAGTTGCAGCTTGGGCATTGTATTTGGCTACTTCCTTGGATTGAGTTTCAAACTTAGTCAATTTCATGTTTTGAAGTTGTACCCTATGCCTAGGCTTGATGTCTTCAAGTTGTTTTAAAGAGGGGACATTAAGGGGTCTATTTGAGCATTTAATATTTTAATAAATGATTTATTGTTGCAACTTGAAGTTGGACGCCTAAAGGAAGTTGAATAATATTTTATTATTTTAAAATAAAGTGAATGGTTGAAGGTGGCGCCCTTTTTGGAAGTTGAAGTGATTCGACTTCTTGGAATTGAGAGTGTTCATTTGCCAATTGAAGCTTATATATTGATGCATTTTGGAGAGCTGATTATGTTATGATTTTGAAAGCAATGTTATGCCGCTGGACTGAATCCAGAACCTAGCTAAGGGGAAGCTTAGCAAAGTCAATCCATCCTTCGGGCTTGAAACTATGGCTTCCTAGGTGGAGATATGAGACTGTACTTCATTCAGAGGTGTAGATAGAGCTTTATTTTTTATGTTTCCAAATAGGTTGTTGATGTATACCTTGTCTCCTGAGTTGCTGGTTTGACATGGCCGAAGCTAATTTTTGTTCATAGCTTCGTCATCAAATTTTATTTCATTTTGGGTATTTGCTCATGCTGTTTAACGGTGAAGGGTGATCCTTTGTGCAAGTTCTCGAAATTTATTATTGAGTTCCTGATTTTTGAAGTCAAGTCGACCTCCTCAAGGGGGCCTTGAAATTCGTGCCATCTGTTTCTCTCTATTTCCGGCTCAAATTCTTCTTGGAGAATGGACACCTAGTCTCTAGCTGTTGATTGGCTATGGTTTGGAAGCTTTTTGAGCTGTTTCGGGAAAATTACAAGCATTTATGTGAGTTTTGGTGTTGCTGGTCTGATTTTCTGTTTATGCTGTTTGTGATCAGACTTAGTAAATATTAGTAATTTGCTGATTGAGCTTCAATTTTGTATCATTTTGTCATTGTAAGAGTTAGAGGAAGTGTTACTCTAACCATTGGTTGATTCTTGAAGTATATCTTTATTATTGCAGCTTATTCTTTCATTTAGTAAAACTAACAGCTGTTTAAATTTAATTGTTGCAAGTTTAATGTATGTTTTCACTCCCATGTTTGAGTTGTTGATTTTAAAATAATCATCTTTGTTATTGTAAGTTTCCCCCCATTGAATAAGTGGTTGTGTGGACTGTATTCCCCCCATGTTAATAAGTGGAAGAGTGGATTTAATGGCTGCCTTGCCGCCTTTAATATTGTAATAATCTCACCCACTAAATAAGTGGAGAATCCCCACTGCTTGTGGATGCCTACTGTAGCAGATGAATGTATTTTCAGTTTTGATTATTACTAATGATCCCCTGAAACAATTTGCTATGAAATTGCTTGTTATTAACAAAGGAGGAGATTACAATATATAGAGGTAGAAGAATACTGTAGACATTAAATATGTCTAACTACCTCACCTACTAACTACTGTAGCAATAGTAGTATTGACCATTAACATAAGTAGAATATAATATTCTAACACCCTCCCTTAATGGTCAATCGCCTAACTAGCCTACAGAAAACAATCTGCAGGTCGTTGGTCACAAATTCTTCAGAACACTCTGCTGCTACGGAGACCCTCCCTGGATCTGCAGAATGTTGGTGACCAAAAACATCCAAAAACTCTGCAACAAAAGACAAGAGTCTGCCACTGACTTTGCCACGTGAGAGAAGTCTGCCACCAACCCTCCCAGAAACTGCAGAACTGCTGACTAGAAGTCATCACAAAGTGTCCAACCTGACGTTGGATAACAGAGCTGTCCTTCCCTGAAGCCAGAGACACACCGAGAACAGCGGCCACGATTTTGAGGATAAATCGGCAAACCGTCGAGACTTTTGCAGAGGAGCACGACGCCCGAGAACAGACTGCAAGAAGCCAGTTGTGCAGTGTTCGCCCACAACTTGAGGTTCGACAAAAACAGACTGCAACAAACCACGATTTTTGAGGAAAAAATCGCCAAACCCAAGATTACAAATCATCGTTTTTTCGGAAAAAACGGTAAAAACCATAGAGGAATCCCACGCAGTTTTCGAATTACAGAAATCCAGAAACAGGTAGCCATCGATTGTCGGCTGAAGAACAGAGGGTTTGGAACCCTAGCCGCCAGAATAGATCTGCACAAAAATCAAGGCACGGAAAACGAAGCACCCAAAAAAATCGGACAACAACCCAGTTGAGATCTCGGAAAACCCACCAAGAATCTGCAATCAGAAAAAGTTTCCGACTTGAAACTGAGGCACAAATTTCGAGGCACAAACTTCGAGACACCCAGAAAAATCTGCGACCAACCCATTTGAGATCGCGGAAAACCCAGAAGGAATCTGCAATTAAAAATAATTTTTGCCTTGGAACAGAGGGTAAAAACCCTAGGCGAACTGGCAGAAACCCTAGCCGCCATGGATGCACAGAAAAGTTGCAGAAAATTCTGAGAATGTCATCCAGATCCGTCACAAAAACGCGTCCAACAGAAGAGTAAATCGCGCGTGAAAAAAAACGCGCCACCAGATGCAAACTAAATCCGCGGATCTGAAGACGTGGCGCAAGAGAAGCACGCGCGGCCAAGATCACGAAGTCGCGCGATTTTAAAAATCGCGTCCAGGAGCAGGAGGAGTCGAGGCGTCTTCAAACCCTCGCGCGGGGTGCAGAAGAAAACGCAGGCGGAATTTGCGTGCAGAGGCGTCGCGGCTCAAGAGGTTAAAAAACCTTAAGAAAGAGGCCACGAGAAATCACGGTCGTCAAGCAGAAGAACTGACGCGCTGGGAAGACAAGTCGCGGGCCAGAAAACAACACAAAAACCACGCGAAAGACCCTTGCACAAATTCGTGCGCCAGAAAAACGAGGTCGCGTCCTTGGCTCACGCAGGAAAGAAGAGTTTCAGACACGCGAAAGTCAAAACGTGACCTCCAGAAACCCTTGATTTCATAGCAGAAAAAGAACCCGCGATTTTTGCCTTCAACAGGAGCATGAAATCTCACGTGAAAAATTTTCACGAATTACAGATTTAAAAAAATTCGCCTAGAAACCCTAGTCGAATCTTGAGCCCTCCCGTAAGGGAGGCTCAGACCTGCTCTGATACCATGAAACAATTTGCTATGAAATTGCTTGTTATTAACAAAGGAGGAGATTACAATATATAGAGGTAGAAGAATACTGTAGACATTAAATATGTCTAACTACCTCACCTACTGACTACTGTAGCAACAGTAGTATTGACCATTAACATAAGTAGAATATAATATTCTAACATCCCCATGCCATATGCTATCACCTCGCCCTCACTGGGATCTTGGTGAACATTCTTGGCAAGGGTTACCTTTCAAGCTGATTTGTGTTTGGAGCTAACGCTAATCAATGATTTGATGCTAGTTTGTGTGTTCACAAAGTGAAAAAATTAAGGGGGAATATTTCACTTGTGGTGATCACCATATTTGCCAAGGTCATTAGTTGAAGAATAAATCATGACAGGATGAAATTGCACATTGATTGGGGAGACCACAAATGATTTGGATTAATGCACAATTGATGATAGATGGATGAAAGGTAAGCTTACACATTGAGTTTTGTAGGTGAAACGAAGAAAAAGGGGGTCACCAAAATGCAATGGCACCTTTTCCTTATTTCATTAAATAAAAGGGGGTTTGATTGGATTTGGACAAGATATATGATTGACTTACAACCTAAAAGGTGAGTCAACCTGCCCTTAACCAAATCTGAAATGACCTTAAGTATGAAATGCAATGATTCAATTGACCTAATTATGCAAATGACTGTTTTGATGCAAAAACAATAGTTCTGGAAAGTCACTGACAGGAGTAGACTACAAAAATGGACCAAGTAGGACATTGTGCACTTGTGATATAAATTTGGGGCTGAAAATGCTGGACATAGGCCCCCTAGGTGCTATTGTCCTTGTAATGATAATTCAAATCTGATTTCATAGTCCTCTGGTGCTAGATCAGGGCTTCTGTTCTCCGCTTGTCGCATTGTCAGATAATTCTATAATTGAGTTTCTATGAGTTGTCAAGATGTAGGATTTGATTGCAATAATGGATAATTGACCTTCAAACTTCTTCCACTCTTCTTCGAACCTGAAACTTGCACATTCAAAGAGAGAGGAAGGGTTGTGCCATTTAGGGGCTTGCCTTAGTCAAACCCCATGTTAGTGTTTCCACTTCCACAATGGCAATGTCAAATGATAAATGGATAAATGATAAAAAGGAATGATGAATCAACAAAGTGCTGCAACTCACCACCCTTTAATGGCTTACTTGAAGGACTGAAGTCATACAAATCTCCTCAAGGCTTGGATCTTGCTTGCTTGAATTGCTTGGAGACCTACAAGGGCTGGTCTTCACAAACAATATGATAACATAAACATGAATTCACATACACTTTGCCATAATGCTTGGATTTTGAATTGCTGCAATAAATCTCTGAAATTCTGCTCGACTTGCTTGATAATTGCTTGATCACTTAGAAAATTCATTGCAAGACTCATTGGACATTTTTAATCTTTACTTAAAAGAGCAAGGTGGTAGTGATTCTCTTGTATAATTCGATGAACTAGTCATCATAAGCAATTTGGAGATGTAGAGTGGTGCAACAAAAAATGACCTTAAGAAATTGTTTGACATGACTAATCTCAAACTCTTGCACTTCGTCTTGTTTAGATGTATGGAAAACAAGACAATGCATATTTGTATCTTAGGTGAAATGTTCTAAGGGTTTATTCGAGAAGTTTCGAATGATAGATTGTAAGCCCATGTCAACACCGATGGAGTCAAGACAACAATTGACTTGATCTAATCCATTTGTTTAGGTGAATGCTACTTGTTGTGACCTTTTCACACATCGCCCCATTGCAAATGGGGACCCTTCGTTTTTTTTTTTGTTTTTTGGTTTTGCCTTGGCGTTACAACTGCTTATCACCAGTCTTTTTGAAATGAGGAGTTTAAGTTTTGGAATGGTCACTCGAGTCGAGTAAAAGAGTTTTAGCCTGGATCACTGTGCAAATGTCACCATCATGCTTGGGAGGCCTGGGAGACGAAGATCGACTGTCATTTCAGTCAATTCCGACACCTCCCAGTTTTTAGGGTTTTTCACTCTGGCCCCCTATTTTTTAGGACCTACTTTTTTGGCACTTTTGGGCAATTCTGAGATCCCTATTTTTTATGGTCTATTTTTAGAAAGTTGCTATTTTTGGAAAATTTCTATTTTTAGAAAGTTTCTATATTTAGAAAGGTCACGAGTTTCGAAAATCCACTCAGAAGTTTGAAAAGATCAACGAAACTCTCAGAAAATGGATTTGAAATTTTTTGAATTCATCGCGAAATTCTGGAAAAAGTTAAAAATCTGGAAAAATTTGCTCGAAAATCACAGAAAATGGTGATTAATCTAGAAAAATCAGTCATGGAATCATCAAAATCTGAGAAATTCGTTTAGAAATCTGAAAAATCTGGAAATTCATCAAGAAATCTGAGCTGATCATGGATAAAATCTGAGTAATCATGGAAATTCGCCTAAGTTTGGATTCATGGAGCTCAACCAGCATGGAGAAAATGAGTCAAAAGAGCTTCAGCCTGAAAGAAATGGCCCATGATATGAAGAGAAAGAAAAGACAATGGTAAATTGCTTCAGCCAAAATGTCAATGGCTCAACACTTGACAAAGTCCGCCCTTGTTGATGAAGTCATGGCCAAACATTGAAGGAAGTCCGCCCCTATCCAAATGGTTCAATGGCAAGCTACAGATCAAAGTCCGCCCATGACATAAAGGTTCAATGGCTTAACATCTGATGAAGTCCGCCCAAGTCAAATGGAGAATGGCAAGAGAAAGGCTGAAGTCCGCCTTCCAATGGCTAGCCATAGAGCCAAGTTTGCCTTAGCAAGAAGGAAGTGGCTTGAAGATAGACAAAGTCCGCCTTAGGTAGAAGTGTTGTGACCTTTTCACACATCGCCCCATTCGAGATGGGGACCCCTAAATTTTTGCTTCATTCTGGTCTTTTGGCTTTGGTTTTTGTCTTTCTCTCTCGTTCTGCTTGTTTTCCGCTATCTGCTTTTCGGGGGACACTCCCGTTTGCGAGCTTAAATCGAAAAATTTGGCCAAGTACTAAAATTAGGGCTTCACATCTTTAGGTCACTTCGGGGTCAAATTGAGTTGGTTGGTCAGCTTTTGAACTTAGCAGTACTATTACAATGCTTTCAGCAAGTAACCCCTAAATTTTCACTAAGTTCTGCCAACTTTCTATTTTTAGTAAGTGTCAGTTTAGGGTTGATTTTTCTTGAGATTCTCACATTTTGGCAACTCCATTGCATTCTGAACACTTCAAGTTCATTTCCGATAAAATTTGAGCAAAAACGGACGACTTGCTATTTTTAGTAGTCCAGCTTCCAGAGTAGATTCCAGGGTCTATACGTTACATTTTTTGATGCATGTCCGGAGATTCTTTCTGGGTTTTTCGAGACCTTCGCAGTGATGTGACATGCAAAGCAGGATGACAACTTTCAGCGTTTAGCCTTCAGAGGCCGATATTAGGGTTTGCATGCAGACTTTTCCAGCGCATGTCGGCATATTCCTTCTGGGTTTTCAAAGAGCTTCGCGATGGTGTAACATGTAAGAGTAACTGATCACTTTTCTGAAACTTACTATTTTTAGCCAGTGCTTGCATGTTGGAGATTTTTCTGGGTTTTTCAAGATTCTTTGGGCAGTGTGACATTCAAATTCATCCAGTAGTTGGTTGACCACTTTTTCGGCCACTTTCTATTTTTAGCAGGTACCGCTCAGGCAGCCGCTCAACACTTTAGAACTGCAAATTGATCATCATGTAATTGAAACGAGGTCAAACGGAGCTCATTTGAGAAACATGCAGAAAATTAGGGTTTCGAGCTTAAGGGCTGAGAATGAGGAGTCAGACAACAGGGTGCTCAAAATTGAAGTATCCATTATGGTCAGTACCCTTCAGGAAGTCTACTGGCAAAATTTGAAGGCAGTCAGAGAACTTGCTATTTTTAGTAAAGGTGTTTTTGACACGGGCTATCTCGGACGCAGCGCAGACAGGCAAGATCATCAACAAGGAACACGCTGTCCAAATTTCAACTCAAACGGAGATAGGGAAGTCTCAGAAACAAGCACTTACTATAAATAGTAAGTCACCTAAGAAGCAGCTATAAATAGCAGGTCAACACCGATTCTCAGTAGGTACAAGTCAAACATGATGAGGGATCCTTGGCGTGAATTTCAAGACAAACGGAGTTACAGAGAATGAAGAATCAAGCATTTGCTATTTTTAGCAGGCCAAGACGGAGAAATTAGGGTTTCCTAAAATCAAGGGCAGAACACGACATTCACACAGAAACAACATTCAGCTACGATCACCAAGCATCAGGCATTCAACACATGAAATTTGAAGGCTTTCTGAGAAATTTCTATTTTTAGCAGGTTGCTAAAAATAGCAGGCGCAAACAGGCATCAGGCATTGACAGTACAAGTCAGTTGAAATTCAGAGCAGGGTGAAAATCAAGCTTTCTGAGGTCAAAATTCAATTGACGGCGCAAAATTCAGAGAACTTTCTAAAAATAGAAAGTCAGGGCGAATTAGGGTTGACAGAGGAAGATCAACTTAAATCTGGCAGAGGGCATGAAATTCACCGAAATGGATAAAATTTGGAGTCCAGCATTGAAATCCACCTTGAGGAGCTAAAAATGACAGAAAATTGACTAAGTCTGGAAAACTAAAAGCATGCCTAGCAAGATGCGCCTGAGTCTGCAAAGATGTTGGAGTAAGAAAATTTGTCTAAGTGACAAAAATGGAAACTCATGGGCCTAGATGCGCCCCTCTTGGAGGACTTGCAAATTTCGCCTAAGTGTCAAAATTGAATGTTGAGGGTCCCATTTGCGCCTAGTAGTGTGAAGGATAATGGCTCGAAATTTGACTAAGGTACAAGGAATGGAAGATGGGTATGCCAAATGCGCCCAAGTCAAAACTGGAAGCTGCATTAGCAAAATGTGCCTGAAGAGTGAGTCAAGAATTTTACTAAGTGTCAAAACTGGAAGTAGGCCATGGTAAATGCGCCCAAGGTAAACTTAAAGTTGCTCATATAAAATGCGCCTAGATAATAAAATGAAAGTTTAGCCTATGATTTGCGCCTAAGTAAAAAATGGACATCTATGGGTCTAAATGCGCCCCCCCTTTCCAGACTTGGCAAAATTTTCTAAGTGCGTTAAAAGTGAAAGCTTGTACCTCCAAATACGCCCATGGTAAAACTGGAAGCTCTATAGCTAAAATGCGCCTGAAGGTATTGGATGAGAATGTGACCAAGGCGAAAGAAACTGGAAGAAGCAGGGGTCAAATGCGCCCTTGCCAAGGAAGAAATTGAAATATTCTAAGTGTTATAAATTGGAAGTGACACCTCCTAAATGCGCCCTTGCAAATTGATTTAGCAAGAAAATGTTGAAGTGTTGGAAAATGAAACTACAAGGGGTCATATGCGCCTGATGTTCTGAGGGGCAAGTTTGATATTTGCTAAGTGTTATAAACTTGAAACAAGCACCCTAGAATACGCCCAGCCTTGGGGTGATGCTTGGAAAATATTCTAAGTCCTTGAAACTTGAAGTATGGACCTCTATATGCGCCTGGGAAGGAGATGCCATGAAGAAATTTTCTAAGTGTGAAAAAATGAAAGCACAATGTATCATTTGCGCCTGGGATGAAGGGAGCTGGAGAATACACTAAATTGTTGAAAGCTGAGACTCCCCTTGCAATATACGCCTTGAGGAGAAGAAGGGAACACTTCAGATTTTCTTAAGTCATCAAACCGAAAGTTGCCTGGGTGAAATGCGCCTCAAATTGAAACCTCCACCATGCATGTGCGCCTCTGAAGGATGAAGTTGAAAGCTCCATATATGAAATGCGCCTTGGAGATGCAATCACAGGAAATTCGCCTGAGTCATGAATTGAATGCTCAACACATAATTTGCGCCTGGTGGCCTGAGGCAACATTTTCAAATTAAAGGTTGATGCATTGATTTGCACCCTCCCTGAGCATTGAAGTGATTTTGAAATTTCTCTAAGTGTTGTCAAGTGAGAGGACCACACTCCAAATGCGCCCCTCTCTGGAGGTATTGAATGATGAAATTTTCCTAAAAATTGAAAGCTGGAACTTCACACATGGATATGCGCCTAAGTGGAGATGAAAATAAAACGCCTAAGCATCTGGGAAATGGCTAAGGCAATCAAACTAAAAGCACCAGATGCTATATGCGCCCCTCTTTGAAGACTTAGAAGATCCGCCTAGGGCATTCAAATTAAAAAGCTAAGTCCTTCATATGCGCCTGGCTTGAATGGAGGGATAAAATTTTCTAAGACATTGAAGCTTGAAGAAAACCATACTCCAAAATGAAAGCTTAACATGAAATTTGCGCCTTGAAGTTGGATATGCCAAATGCGCCCAGGGTGTAAGTTGGAAGGAAGGGTTGAAAAATTAATTAAGGCGTGGGAATTTGAAAATGCCTTCCCTTAAATGTGCCTTGATTCATAAACCTCAAGTCGGAATGAAAAGTTGGAGATATCATAAGTACGCCTTAGTTAAAGGGGGTGATGAATAAATATCAAAATATTTAAAAAATTAAATATCCCCCCCCCCTTTTATAATCACGTGAAATTCAAAGACGTTTAATTTAAAAAGAATCAAAACGCGGGGATTAAAAAATCAAGTGATGATTTTCGATGCAAATGTTCAGTGGCGTTTAAGAAGTAAATTAAAAGGCGTTGGAAGATATTAAAATTTCTCCAGGCAATTAATTTTAAAAATTTGCCTAAGTCAGAGAAATTAAATTAATTTGATCGATTTAATTATTTTCCTAAGTATTAAATTAAATTCCCCCTTTAATTTTAACACATGAAATTTTAAAATTCGGATGATTTTTAATCATGGGGAATTATTTCAGAGTTAATTACGGATGGAAAATAAAATTACGCCTAGCCATTTTAAAATATTAACGTCGATTTTTCAAGTGTGTTGGAGAAATAAATTAAAATGGCATTTAAATTTAATTTTAATAAATTAAATATGCCATTTTAAAAAGCAGTTGAGATTATTTCAAATCGGAGTAAAAATGATTTTCTTGAAATTACTTAAGGTAACTGGCAGTCGGGAGGGAAATTTTAAATTTAAATCGAGGAAAAAATCTCCCTAAATAGCAAATTGTCATAACAACTGCAAGACGACTGGAATATTCCCTTTTAAATTTAGTAAATGCGTCAGTCATGATGAAAAGAATAAATGACATCTGCTAAAATTAGCACCGGCTTTTGGCTATAAAACTCTGAGGATTTTCATTCTCATCTCACAAGATTCGAAGCTGAGATTTATGCTGGTGAGTTGAGTTGTGAGATTTAATATTTTCAATTTGAGAGTTGCTGAAAGTGTGAAAGTCGATTTTGCAAGAGATTGAAATTGTGGAGGCTTGAATTTCTCGAAGTTTGCGAAGTTGCTGAGAGTTGAATTTCTTGAAGTTGTTGAGTTGCGAGGTTGCTGCGATTCGAAATCAAGTTTGAAGTGTTAAACGTTTTTTTGTTTCTCCAAGCTGCTGAGGTAAGTATTCGAAGTTGCTGAGACTTAGTATTTTGCTGAAAGTTGAAATGTTTTCGAAGTTGAAAGTTGAAAAAGCTGAAATCATTTAATTGTGCTGGAAGTCAAAATTGTTTGAATTCGAAATTACTTGAGCTTTAAAATTTTCTGAAGTTGCTGAATGTTAGAATCAAATCGGATTTAAAATTGTTGAAGCCTTCAAAGTTGCTGACTTATAACTTTCGAAGTGCTGATTTGAAATTGTTGAAACCTTTCGAAGTTGCTGATTTATAACTCTCGAAAAGCTGATTGGAAATTATTAAAACTTGCTGATTTAAACGTGATGATTTATAACTTCCAAGCTTGCTGATTTAAGATTGTTGAATTCTTCGAAGTTGCTGACGTATAACTTCCGAAGTTGTTAATTTAAACGTTGCTAAAACTTAACACATTTTTCGAAGACTGAGATTGTTGGAGTTAATTTCTTATAGAGAGATGAAAATTTCCTTTGGCTACAAGTTATTGAAATTCGAAGTTTAACTATACCGAGGCTTGAAGTCGAAGTTTGATGCTGAAGATATTAACTTGCATTTATTTTTGCAGCCAACTTCACTCGCCAGCCGTCTCACGTGATTTTTATTTAAAATGGTTGGAGGTGTACTGTTTGCTTTTTTTTGTTTTGCAGATGGCTAGTGTTGCAGGAACTAGCAAAGCTGGAGCTAAGGCTGGAAACAATGAAGCTGTTAAGGAAAACGCCTCCAGGCAGGTGATTATCAAAGGTCTGAAGAAGTCCTTCATCCTGGAGTCGAAGATTGTGTCGAAGTTTAGCAACTTGACGGACACTAACCCTGGGCCTTTCAACCTCGAGGCTTTCATGCGCAGAATGTACGGACAGGGTGGCAATCTTCCTATAGAGGCATCGCGCAATATTGTCAAGAGTGGATTATACGCAGCAGCAGGGTTCCAGCCAACAGTCCGTTGTCCAGAGCTAATCTTGGAATGCGCCAACTTTTACAACTCGGACGATCGAACTATCAGTTCTCCGGATGGCATGATACTGGCCAACTTTGCACCTGACGCAATTGGCGAGGCGTTTGGGATACTTGTTACAGACAATATGTTGTATAAATCCAAGGAGAAGGCTGATAAAATGTACGCCACTTCTTTTGAGAAGTGCATGAAGAGGATAAACACCACTTGGATGCGAAAACCGAAGCCTCCTGCTGCTAGGCTGCCAAAGCAGATAATTTCAGAAGAGCTGAAGCAAGAGTATTGCGATGTCATTATGCTGCTCAGCAGGGTTAACGGTAGCCCGCAGTCATTCGTGTTTGAGCCATGGATGTTCTTCTACATCAGTGTGGTGCTCGAAGGAAAAGTGCAAGTAAATTGGGCACAAATGATAAGTGATAATATTGATGAACAGTTCCGGAATCTAAAGAGAATGAGAACATTTTACATGAGCTCGTATGTCATTTACATGCTTGCTCGAATGACAAAGTATAGAGGGTTGGCGTATCAAGAACCAATTGGCTGTGGGTACAATCAGTTTAAGATTCACAAGTCCTGCAGACAGTTGCACCTCACGCACACGGGTGACTTCAAGAGAGTTAATGATGCTTTTACTATGTATATCACAAGAACCCTTCAGCAAAGGTTACAACAAAGGATATCCGAGGAGGCTCAGATGCTGATAGAAGAATACAGGTTTTGGTTCGTCCAATTCCCGAAGTTTACCTATTTGAGGCTGCCAGGGTACGATTCATATGTCTATAAACTACCTAGGTACCCCACCAACAGAATGATATTGCTTGAGTTGTCTAGGCAATTGGTGGCCTACGACAAGATCATTAGAAGAAAGAAGAAGGGAGGCTTGCACTTTCCCATTGTGTTGGGAAACTCGCTCGAAGAATGCCCTACTCTCCAGGCAGCCAAGGAGGCTGAGGATGAACTGAAATTTTACAAGTTGACTCTTCATACCAGCCGACAGGATTTCGATCCTCGGGGAAAGATAGGAACAGTTCAAGGTGTGGAGTACAGACACAAGGCTCACTTGGAAGATTTTTGGGCGAATGCTGGGAGTGAGGCTGAAATTAGGAAAAAAATGTTTTCGAGGCTGCCACTCAAGATGATCAGAGAATGTGAAGTAATCCAAGTGCCGGACCAAGTAGAAGAAGATACCAGGCTGATTCATCCGGATTATGAAGAGTAAAGAATACACCGATGCCACCAGTAGATTGGTCCGAGCCGGAGATCGCGGATTTAGACACCTTGTCTATTCCCGTCTTGACTTTCACAAGGGCTTGGGTAGAAGAACGTGTTCACAGATTAAGGAGGAGGTCAGTTGCTTTCACGTACAACCTCATGGGTGACAAAAGGCCACCGGTGTTGGCGAAAAGAAAGAAACAGATTGCCTAGCCTCTGGAGCCACAGCCACCACAAGAAGAGCCACAACCACAGCCAGAGGAACTTGTTCAACCAAAGCCTCAAGGATCGGGGGACACGTCATCTACTCAGTTGGTGTCCCATTCCTCTAGTGTGCGTGAAGTTTCATTATTTGCTGATCAGAGGGCTCGAGGGAATGAAGAGCCAGAGGTCGGGGAAGTTAACCAACCAATGCCAAGGGAGTTGGATACCCAGAGTGTCAATGATCCTGAAGGTGCTAGTAAATCAGATGAAGGGGAAGAAACGGATACGGACACCCACTTTGACTATTCCTTCGGAGATGAAGACATTGGAGCTCACGAGGGAAGTGATCAGAATGTTGAAATAATTGAGCCTCAACAGAATACTGCTCGAGAGGAAGTTCGGGAAGTGGAGGCAACTGAAGAGCAGCCCCTCATCATTTACGACATTCAGCGCAATTGGCTTTCACAGGAATTAGGAGTGATCCAGGCAGGCGACAGGTATGATTTTCGCGGGTGGCATTCGGCGGCATTCACTGGGAAGGGTTTCTTCGACATAGCGGCTATGGAGTCCACCAGGATTAAGAAGGCAATGAGGAATATCCACGAGGGTATCCTCAACACATTAGAGGCAGTGTTCGCCAAAAGGATGACTGCTGAGGAGGTTGAATTTGAAGGGTTAAAAGCAAGATTACAACCTTTCTTTTCTGAGGTGAAGAGGTTCTCCCAGCTAGATTTTGAGAACACGACTACCTTTTCGGCGATTATTCAGAATACACAAGATGCTATTGAAGCTTGGGGGAAGCCTTGTGAAAAGCATGAACAGATGGTAGCCATCCTGGAGTATCAGCTAAATCTCACTCCATCAATTTCTGAGGAGGTGGATGAGGTGCTGGCACGGTTCGTAGCGTATGCGGTCAGAGAGAAGAACAAAGGAATCCAAGTCATGGATGAGAATCTTCTAGAAGGGTAGTGGGCATTAATTGCTCATGGTGGCCAAGGAGGAATCTGCTATTTTTGGGAGCATTTATGACACCACTCCTCCACCTTCTGGCGGTTTTTAGGGCACAACTCGTCTAGGGCTGAGGTGGCTTGATCTGAGCCCTCCGTTGTAATTCAATCTGGACCGTCCATTGGGATTGGCCAGCTATAAAAGGGGGAGTCCCCCTCACTTGTAATCTAATAGTTAGAATCAGAGAATAGTCAGTATAGTGGATTTGAAGCAGAATAGAGAGTAGATATTTTTGAGTTAGAGTAGTTTTCATTTGCATTGTTGAAGAAAAAGGGGAATTCTCCCTTTGAGAATTTTGTAAGAGATTGTCACAAAGGATATTCATAATAAAGCATTTCATTGATGGTGAATTCAAACTTTATTGTGAGTAGTTCGTGAGGTTTCTTCTTCCTTTGACTTCAACTAGGATTCAATTTCATGATAATAGTTAGACATGGATGTTTATGTTTGATGTAAGTGAGCTTCTTTATCCATACCACTAACGATCTTGCTTATGGTAAGCTCGTCTTGCGTGGTCAACTGGAACATTTTACACTTAACTTCGATCAAGGTTCATGTGTAGTTATGCATCGTTGTGATGGTAGTTGTGCTATTGAATCATGATTTGAACACCTTTCATATCCTTTGAAGATTGCACTTACTTTGTTGAAGCTGTCCAACTGGAGGCTAGACAATGTTTGTTGAAGTTCATTGAAGTTGAGCATAACACCCTTTGCATTTAGATTAGAGTTTAGATTTTAGAAATCTCTGCAGCCATTCAAATTCCATATAATTTTGGTTAGTTTTAGGATACTTGCACTCTAAAGCCAAATCATTCGTACAAAAATCCCTTTCAAAAGCATATATTGGTTGTTACTACACGCATTCTGAACAATTACGTAAGTCCCCTTGTAAGAACACAACAAATACACATCAACCAAACTGGGTCCATTCGCATTAAAGGAACCTTGGAGTTGAAAGCGTGATCTCACTCGCAATCTTAGCACGCTGAATACTTTGTTCAAGAGAGAATAGAGTATCCATTGGGAAACTTTGTTCTGCTGATTGGTGCGGTCACGAAAATCACATCAACAAGAAGGATAAATGGCAAGAGAGGAGACAAAGTCCGCCCTCACCAAAAGAAAGGAATGGCAAGACTAAGACTCAAGTCCGCCCTTGAAGTGGCCAGACCTAAGCTCAAGTCCGCCCTTGGACAAAGCATTAGATGGCAATAAAATGAACAAAGTCCGCCCTAAGTGAAATGAAGCAATGGCAACAAATTTAAGGAAGTCCGCCTTGGAGAAGATGGAATGGCTTGAAGGGAGCTAAAGTCTGCCCCTCACCAAAGACAAAATGGCAAGCCAAAAGCTAAAGTCTGCCTTGGATGGCAAGAATATGCATAAAGTCCGCCCTTAAGTGGCTTAAAGAGTGATGAAGTCCGCCTTGAAGAAAAAATTCAATGGCTAAACTAATAAGGAAGTCCGCCATGTCTAGAAAAGTATGAAATTGGAAATTTTTGCCTAAGTATGGGGCTTGGAGAAATTAAAAATATGTTTGGCATTTTGGAAATTCGCCTACGTCCAAACATCAAAATGTCTAGAGAAAAGTTTGCCAATGACTTAAAATCATGTCGGATGATTTAGGAAGATGACATAAATTTTGGCCAAATAATTTCGGACGATTGAAAATCATGGCCAAATAATTTTGGACGAAAGGACTTACGACAAAATAATTTTGGACGAAAGTACTTACGGCAAAATAATTTTGGACGAAAGGAGTTATGGCAAAATAATTTTGGAAAACCGAAAATTATGGCAAGATAAAATGGATGGCCAAATGAAATTGGACAGAAAGAAAATTAAAAGCTTGAAAATGAAATTTATAAAAATCTTTCAAAGCTTATCTTGAAAGGTTATCTTTAGGAGAGAGGAAATCTAAAATAAATTTATTTTGTTTCTTGCAGGCGGATGACTACACAAGACGAAGGAGAGAATGGCAAAAGAAAGTGTAAAGTCCGACTTGAACGGGAGATGAAAGAAAACTTGAGGAGTCCACCCTTACACATCGCAAGACCGACGGGAAGTCTGCCAAGAATTTGGCATCATGAAGACAACGGCAGGCACATCGTCAAGTACATCCAACTTACACAAGCCAAATTCAAAATTGAAGACAAATCCACCGGCGAGGTTTATTTGAGCAAAAGTGGCTAGAATCTTGAAGATGTTACAAAATAAAATTGAATAGCCAAAATTTGGCTAAGTATGGGAAATTCTCCGTGGAAAAAGTTCCAATTTCCTCCATTGCGGCAAAAGCACAAAGGAATCCCTTTCCAAATTCAAGGCACGTGAAGGAATTCCAAAGCAATCTGGGAAGAAAGACTTAATAACTTCAAGTCTAAACACTTGCTCCAAGGCGAGACTTCCAAGGCGAGGTGAGAAGAAGAAGCTAAAGTCATCCAAGATCAAAGCACAAAGGATAAAGTCATCGGCAAGGAAAATATTCTAAGGAACAAGACCAAAGTGATCAAGGAAGGCATCCAGCACATTGAGGTGGCGCCTCGT
>VDFB02349019.1:0-15019 GCA_007258455.2 Sequoia sempervirens | reverse complement strand
TGATGAAGAAAAAAATTCTAGATCTGTTGGTGAAAATTGCAAAAGAAAATATGTCAATGAGGAGATTTACAAAGCTTGAAAAGTTGACTGTGTATACAAAAAATGTGTTGCCAGCTTTATCACTTGAAGCATTTATTGTAGAATTACGTCAATTGAAGGGTTAAAAGAAAATTTTCTAAGGAAAATTCATTTCACTAGAGGCATTCAAAGAGAAGCATAGCAATGTGAAGAGAATTCAAGATATTCAAAGTAATTCAAGGTTTATTGCATTAAAACCCTGATTCGAGGAACGAAGCAAAAAGGTGTTTAGAAAATCTTGTGTTCCCTAGTTTTTTGAAATACTTGTTTAAAAGCAATTTGAATACATTTTGCAATGGCTACACCAAAGGTTGTAGAGGTTTTAGATAAGCCTCAACCTAAGTTCAAGAGATATCCTGCTAGAGCCATGGAAAATGACCCATTAGGCACACTCTCACACATAGCATATGGGGTTTTACCGATTGAGAAAATAATGGATTATATTCATGCTAAGATGGAAGAGAATACTCCCACCAAATTAGGAGATGTATGGGAAAATGAATTAACATATGATAACTTCAACCTGAAGCCAAAATACAAAAACCTAGTTGAGAAAAAGTTGGATGTGTGGCAATAGTTACCAAATTTCTACTATGATGAATAGTGAATTAGAATGGCCTTGAGTAGAATTCATGATTAGTTTGTCTGGACCGACATGCCCAACATGATAACAAAGTAAGTAATAAGAAAAGTTACTAGTCTATGCTCCTTCAGACCGGTTCCCATGTTAAAATCCATCAAGAATGAAGTAGTAATGGAGAAGACTGGAACTACATATAATAAAAGGGCCTTGACAATGAATCCCATTAGAAACCCTATTGTCAGATATGTTTCCATGGTTATTGGATACAAAGTTTACTTCACAAACAAGGATAACTCTATTTCTGCCACTATAATTAATGTGGCACATGAGATGGTAGTGAATGGTGCTAACTTTGACCTCTATGAATTGCTTAGGAAATAATTAATGGAGAATCTGAGGCTGACAAAAGAGAAGTATGTATTCAAGTATGGCACTTTGGTCATGTGTCTACTTTTCTAATTTTTGAAGGAGATTCTAGTATTTGGAAAGGTAAATTGGACAAGTGGAAGACCCATTGCATTACAGATTGCAGACTACATGAGGAGTCTTGGCGATGTTACATCACAAGATGATGCACTTGTTGCCTTGTTTGTTGTTTTCCATAAAAGAATGCATGAGAGGAAAAGGATTCCAAGGATTATTGTTGAGAAATACAAAAGTTAGATCACATTTCATGTATCTATAGATTATTTTATTATGGAGATAGTGGGACCAAGGACTGTTTGGGTTCTTGAGTTAGGCTATGAGGTAACATAGGCAGAACTTATTGGCTATGCATACACTAACTCATTTGACTGCAAAATCTGACAAAAATTTTGACAAAAGATGTATAATTTGATGTATTGTCGAGTACTTGTGATATTTGATGGGTAATTTTCAATTTTTTTAAATTTACCCCCAACATTCCTCGAAATTTTGACAAACCTAGGTTTTCGTCGAAATTTCGACGAACCTACAAAAGTAGAAAAAATCAAATTGTGGCCGACATAAATAAAAGTGAGTTCACCTATTTATTGCGACAGTGTTTTTCTATACTTGTGAATTTTCTCTACTTGCCAATTTGCTATACTTGTGATAGTTTGTGAAGAACTAAGGTCGATTTTCTTGGGAAAAATCAGAAAAAATTCAAGAAGATATCGCCAAGTTGAGGGTGGTCATTGTCTTTTTCCAGAATTCATTTGTGAAGTCAGATTTGTACTTCCAAGTTTGAAAATCATATTTTAAAGCAACATCTCATCAGATTTCATTTTTAGACTTGTGCATTTTCAGAATTTCATTTCTAGATTTTGTTGTGCAAGGTCAATATTCTGATTTTAGGAGTCTAACAGTTGGAAATCATAGTAAAATCAGAATTTAATAAGTTATGGAATTAGCATTTTAAAGTTTTTTTTGGGTTCATTAACTTCAGACTATCTTCTCTTTTGCAGGGGTGGTTGCATGCCAAATTTTTTTGGTGCAAAATATCAGAATTATTAGATTTTGTTACCTGTCTATGATTAAAAATTATTGGAGTTTGAGTTTGATATTTTTTGAAGATCTAAATATTCAAGCTTGGTAAAGAAAAATCATGTTAGATAATATTAGTGTAGAACAAAATGAATAGACAATTGCTAGAATGTGGGCAAGATTGAAAAGAAAGGGTGATGGGAAATGTTATTGTCCTTGCAATAATTGCAAGCACTTAAAGACTAGAAGACTTTTAATCACAACAACGGAGAAACATCAGAGGTATGGTCACGCTTGAAGGGGTATTGATTATCATCCATTGGTACTGTTCATTATATGTCTTTATATTGGATTGAATTTGTAAATGTTTATACTATTTTAACATTTTTATATATATAAAAAATCACACCATCATGACTATGGCTTATTTGTGTCGATCATTATTATAAAGATGGGGTGCCCTAGGGCACAAGATATGGATTATCACACCCCGGAGAATGTGGTTTTGCAAGTGGAGGAACATGGAGCTATGAATATCGAAGATGAAGTTAATGATCCTATGGAAGAAGATGATCATGTGCCAGAAAACACAGTTGAAGATGATGGTACAAATAGATTGATCCATGACACATTTAGTGGCGCAGCTGATCATGATGATTGAGATGACTTTGATGATGTTCATGATTTACCTGTACTTGAGAAGGCACATGAGCCCCTTTAGGAAGGCTCTGAAACAACTTTTCTCTCTCTTATATTGTTGCTGGTGAACTTGAAGGTTATGAATGGTTTATCCAACATAGCAATCTCACGGATGCTAAGGTATGTCATATATGTCATCTTTTTTCATCTATTTTAATTGTTGTTAGTTCATCACTAGTAAATAAAGGATGAAATATGTACCATTAATATTCTTTATATTAACAAATTATTTTTTTGTTGTAGATTGATAGGTGATTTTTTGTTACCACCATCTAATATTTTACCTCGCTCATACCAAGATTTATCTACCATTATGAAAGATATTGGAATGGAGTATCAAGCAATAGATGCATGTCCCAATGATCATATTATATACCATAAACAACATGAATTTGCAACAAAATGCCAGAATGTCATATCATAGATATCAACAGATCAACTAACAAAAAAGGTGCCTCACAAGGTTCTTCGTTATATTCCCATTATTCCACGTATGCAACGATTATTTAGGTGCTAAAGCTTAGCGCAATTATGGATTACCATGCATGGAATAGAAGTGGAGATGCATCTTTTGAATTCCTGCAGATGGTTATGCATTTAGGGACATGGAGGAAAAATGGCCACACTTTAAACGAAGAACCTCGATTCTCAGGCTTCCATTGGCGGACAGTGTCAATCCATTTGGAGATATGAGATCTATTTACTTGGTGTGGCTCTATTTTTGTTATCAACAATAACATTCCTCCATGGATGTCAATAAAGAGGGAGCACATAATGTTGGCAATGATTATTCTAGGTATTTTTTTACATCAATTTTCTTTAACGTAGTAGCATCTCATTTGTCTTATTTGTTGAATAATGACTTATATTTTTTTCATTTAAGATTCATGTACATTAATTTATATATATTGCAGTAAAATGGTTATAATAATTATGTAATGTTTATGTTCATTCAACTAGGTAAGTACCAAGTTAAAGATATGAATGTATATATTCTCTTATCGACAAGTTACTAAAGTTGTGGAATGGCCACTATGTGTGACATCTCTAGACCAATAGGACAAAGACAATTTCAATTACATGCAATGCTTGTATGGACAATTCATGATGCCCCGGGCTAACACATTTTTGTGGTATATTATAATGTTCGACTACACTTTAAGGATATTTAATTTTATGAAGTAGATATCATGCATGTTTTTTAAATAATCTATTCATTATATATAATTATAAAAATTGACATATTTAATCCAATTATATATGATCTTGCAGGTCTTCAAACAAAGGGAAAATTTGCATGTCCAATTTGTGGTCCAAACATGAAATATCGTCGTTCAACAAGTTTAGGAAAGCAGGTGTTTGATGAGTATAGACACTTCCTCCACAGAAATCATAAGGATCGAGCTACTAAAAAACATCTTTTCAATGGGAAAGAAGAGACTACATCAAAACCACAGAGAATGACACCTCGTCTATGGAAGTTGGAATATAATAGAATTAATCATCAAGGTTATACATCAGATTAAATTGTTTATCTATCATATATGATATGTTTGGAATTTATATTTTTATATTTTGTTTTGTTTACTCATTCTGTAATTGACAATGATTGTCGGTGTTAATTTGTTTAACTTATATGCTTCATGAAGTTCGTAAAGGCATTAATGGTCGGGTTCCACAGGGAATGAAAAGTTATCCCAAACAATTTAGTAGGTTGCCCTACTATGAGCAGCTACAAATTGTGCATTTGTTTGATACAATGCATATCAAAAAGAATATAATAGAAACATTATGGAAAATATTGGATGGAAGACATAACAAAGAAAAAATTGTCAAAATTTGTAGTGACATTCAAGAAGCCAATCATGCAATGAAAAATGTCATTCAATTAAATAGCGATAGAGACCAAATTAATAGAAGCGCCCTTCCTTGGTTATTAACGGAGCAACAAAGCAATGCTATAAAAGAAGTCATACAAAAAAATTGATTTCCCACAGGATTTGTTGTGAACATAAACAATATCATAACAAAGAAAGGTGAATTTGGGTCAGGGATGAAAACGCATGATTGGCATACCTTCATTAAGGTAATTATTCTGGTATATTATATATATATTTGTATACTGCATGTACTTTTCAGAGTATTATGTTTACTATTGGAAAAATAATGAAATGATCATTTTATAATTGTTGCAGTACATTCTACCTCTATCTCTCCCATACAACTTGACAACAATGTCAAGCAAGTTATATATGATCTTGGAAAATACATGAGGTAAGTAGAGATATTTGTTCAATTCGTTGTATAGATCTTATAATTGCCATTTTTTTTACTTGTTATGTAATATATTGTATATTTTTGTTAAATCTCGTTAATATATTTTCTCTTTGAATCACTTGTAGATGGTTGTCATCTAAAGAAATCTATAAAGAAGATATAAATTATTGGAAGAGAAAAATTCCTCGTCTAATGTGTGAAATGAAAAAGTGTCTACCTTCGATATTTCTCAATGCACAAGAACACTACCTCATACACCAAGTTGAGGAGATTGAATTGTGTGGACCTGTACACACAAGGTCAATGTGGATGGTTGAGAGGCACTTGAAATTTTTGAAGGCTTTGGTTAGAAAAATAGCACATCCCAAGGGTTCTATGGTGGAGGGGTATATAGTATACCAGACCATGGTGTACATTACTAAATATCTTCCTAAGTTTGCAACATAGATCCATGTAGATCGCATTTGGGATCCCAACTCCATTAACAAATTTGAAGGGGAGTACCTGATGGGGAAAGGTAGATTGAGGAAAGTGAGAGGTAATTATAATACATTTTACATTTGTTTTTTAATGTATATTGTACTTATTTAATTATTAATCTTCAATATACATCAATTATAAATTAAGGTCGTATACTGTGGTAATTAACTAATTGATGTAGACCTGGGAGGCTCAACTCAACCAACCTATCAACCTGCCTTTAAGAGGATTCCAAAAAGTTTAGAATGACCACTTTAAACAATCCAAACAATTCTCAAAGCCTGACAAACAACAAAAGTCATATTTCACACTTTGACTCCTTGAATCCTTATAACAATGCAAACCTAGTTTTTCCCAATAACTCAAAACTTTCCCAAAACACTAGAAAAACCCTTGATTGTTTTAGACACCCATTTTGGCATTATTAAACATACTTTAAGGGAAAGTATAGGTCCTTTGGACCAAATCACCAAAATCACCCTTTCTAGGTTGTGTTGATTAGGCTGATTAGGCCTATTTTGCAAAGCAACTAGTCTTTAAACTTGTCATATGCCCATGAAATCTTGGGGAAGAAATTTTTATGCCTCCAAACCTCCAAATCCACAAAAATATTCCACCTGTACGGCTAGATTCTTGCCAAACCCAAAACCCTTGTTTTAGGCCAAAATCATGAGGGTTTATTGAATCTCTTACTTTCACAACCTCCCAGACCTCAAAACCAACTCAGACACAACCCGTTAGGTCTGCATATGGGTAAAAATTCATAAAATCAGATCTCTCATACATATTTTGTTGAAACCTAGGCTTGATCTCTCATTTCACATGTTTTTCTTCACAAAACTCTTGAGGACAATAGCTATACCTTTTTTATTTCTCATCCTACGCCCTATTCATGCATCCTAAAATTAAAACAGTATCTATGGGGCCTCTTACACAAGCTACAGTAATCACAAAAAGTGTAAGAGCCCCTTTATATCATGTTTGGACTACAAAACCCTCAAAAATAGGGTAACTAGGTTGTATGCAAAGAAATGAGGCTTTCTAACTCAAATCAATGCCTTAAGCCCTCAAATCAGATTCAAATCAAAGATAACACATATATTCATGACATAGAATTTATTTCACATCAAAATATGGTTGTATGTGACCGTACAGTGCTATAAATCAGGAAAAAATACAAAAATTTTGAAGAAAAACATAGATTTTTGAATGTCAAGATCTTGTATTTTGAATCCTCAACCATCAAAAACCTTTACAATGATCACTTTATGCCTTTTAAAGGCCTTTAAACCTCAAATACCAAACAACCACCTTTATAACTGACTTTTTAATCTTTTATGATCACATGAAACATAAAACACACTAATTTCAAAGTTGTTAACATCACTATTGAAATGTTTTAATTTTTTGAACTTTCAAATATATTGAAAATCCTATGAAACCTCTAAGACCATGCTAGTGGCTTGATAATATCCTTATTATTGACATGACACTAACCTTGCACCCTTTTACATGTAAATTCTCCAATTTTCGTTAAAAAGGCTACAAAATGCAAGACTCAAACTCATATCTCAAAACTTCACCTAGAACATGTCTAATGGTCTTAATTGGCCTTACTCAAGACAAAAACATCCAAAAGACTCACTCTACCTATTGACCATCTGTCCAGCTTCAAATAATCACAAGTTGAGAATGAGGTATAGGTGCTCCTGCACCACTAATTATACGTCATTTGTGAATTTCAATTTTTTTTGATACAGTTGGTCAAGAGTGGGATGCACTACATTTGTACGTCACAAAAAATCTTGATTGGATGATGGTATGGATTGAATGATGTCAACAATCTGGTCACACACTAACATGGGAAGGTGTGGCTTCATTGGTTAAAGAAGTTCATCGTAATGGAGATTCCAATGTTACACCAAGGGAAATTGATTTAGCATATGGTTTAAGAGATAAAAAGGTATGTATAAATATATTAATCACCCTTATTATTTAATTATTTTGAATTATATTGATGTATATATGTTGAGATTTTTTTCTTTGCATACATTTGGCCAAGAATAAATATGTTTATAACTGACGATATTGCAATAATTTTTACATGTTTGACATATTGCAGGTGAAACACCACAAGGCTATGTGGTGCAATGGTCATAAATTTCAAATCAAAAAGTTGGATGACACAAAGAAAACTTGTGATTCTGGGATAACTGCAGTCTTTCAAGTGACTAGTGTTTCATCTAGAAGCGACATACATCCAGAAGTCTCAGAAAATCGATACTATGGGATTTTGGATGATATACTTGAGTGTGACTTTAAGTCCTTCAAATTAGTTATGTTTGTCGTCCTATGGTACTGATTACGATTGAATGAAAATGATCCTGAGAGAACTGTTATTGATCATGATAATGGATTTACCATGGTTAATACAAGGTCGATCGAGCGAGCTGGAAATGAGCCCTATGTTCTTCCAAGCCAATGTGAGCAGGTATTTTACTCAGAGGTTCCAGGTAAATCGGGTTGGTCATTTGTTGTTAGACATGATCCAAGAGGAAGGTCGATAAAGTATAATGTGGTGGAAGAAGAAGATACCGAAGAACTAAAAGATGATGTAGATGATGACTAGGATCAATAGTTAGTTGATGATGTGCCTGACAAAGATGTCGAAGAAGAGAAACTAGAACATGATGATGTAGGAGTTAATGTTCATGAAGATGATATCCGTGTGGATGATGACATTATCGAAACTGATATCAATGACGATGATGATGATATGACCAATCCTTACAATGTTGAATCTGGATCGGATGATACAAACAAAGAGTTGGATGAATAAGAAGATCAATGACATTGAAGTGTATGAGTTATGCGATTATATTATCTATTTTATATTAATTTCTTGATAGAATTATATTTGACTTATGTGGCTACATAATTAATTCATGATGTTTTTAATTTCTATGCCATTACATAATTAATTCATGATGTTACAACTATTGTAGCTCTCTTAGAAATTTCCATATGATCATAATGAATAGTGTTTTGGGAAATTTCATGAAAGATGACACATTGATCGTAGTAGTGAAATAATTGCAAAGTCGTTTAGATTTTTTAGACCAATCACCCTTCACAATGTCATTTTTAGGACATCTCCAATTTGATTACTAGGACACATAAGGTAGGATTTTATTGGCATATCTTAGAGGAACATTGTGGCTTTGTGTACTGTGAGCAAATTTTGGATGGGGTAGTTGCTATTGCTAAGGTGGATCACTCCTTTCTGTGAAGGCCATGCACTTATGATTGGGTCAAGTGTTCTTTTCTTTAGAAAATTCCTATTGCATTTTTGATAGGTTATGATTTGATTAGATGGGTTATGAAGCACTTATTTCAAGTAATTTATGTCTATTTTAATTTGTAATTTATTAAATTCAAACACATCCAAAATTATGTCCCTTGCTTTAATTGATTATTACGTTATTTAATTATTAACTCAAATGACACCTCCAATTTAACTATATATATCTAATTGAATTTATCTAAAGTGTTGAACATTTTTAGATCAAATTTAGTAATTAACTCAAACAACTTTGCCAATTTAACTAACATCTTTTAAGATATTAAACAAATATGATTTATGAAAGAAGTATATTGGCATGAAATTAAATATGATTTTTATTCCAATGTAAAAACTACAAAGAATGGAAACAATTCTTTCAACACATAAACTATTATGTAATAGTCAATTAAAATGAAAAAGCTTACTCTATATTAGTTAGGATACACAACTAAGAAAATGATCTAAATAGTCTAATAATTTGACCATTAGCATATAGCAATTTCTATAGAGTTGTAGATCTCTTCCATTTCAAAAACACAAAACAATATTAGGTAGATAATCAAACATCTTTCATTTCTATAGTGACTTATTTATCCTAGAGGAACTAAGTATATAGTATACAAAGAAAACCAACAAACCCACAACTACCCCTATTTTGAAGGAGTTTAGTTTTCTCCCCTTCCTAATCTCCCTAATATTGTTTAATTATTTTAAAGAGACCAAGGGTCATAACACAACTTTATTCAACCCACTAAATAGCTTGGTTAATGAAACTTAACAAAAGCAACAAAACAATTGCTACATTTGGCATTTCATGTGGAATGAAGAGTGGTGATAATAATCTACTTATAGTTTAATAAAACCCTATTTTTAGAAGGCTTGGCATTAGAGAGATAGAGAAGAGGGGGAGAGAGGGAGAGATAGGTTGAAGAGGAAGAGAGATAAGAGAGGGAGATATAGCTCAATATATATAGAGGGAGAGGGAGAGACATAGAAAGGGGGTGATATAGAGAGATAGAGGGGTATGGTGAAAGATATATATGGGAAGAGAAAGAGAGATGGAGACATATGGGAAGAGAAAGGAAGAGAGGTGGAGATAGAGAGTCGATGGATAGGGGGATAGGGAGGGAGAGATGGTGAGAGATAGAGAGGGGGAGATAGAGAGGAGGAGGGAGAGAAAGGGATATATATAGGTAGAGGAGGAGAGATATATAAGGGGGGGAGAGAGGGAGAGATAGGTTGAAGAGGAAGAGAGAAGAGATGGAGATAGATAGGTAGAAAAGGGAGAGAAAGAAGAGGGGGAGAGGGAGAGCAATATGTAGAAAGGGAGAGAGAGAGAAGAAGATAGGGGAGAGAGGGAGAGATAGCTCAATAGAGAGATAGAGGGGGATGGTGAAATAGATAGAGAGATCGTGATAGAGGTAGATAAAGATATGGATAGAAAGAGATAGAGAGAGGAGTGAGAGGGAGATAAAAAGAGAAATAGAGATAGAGATATAGAGTAGGAGAGATGGAGGGAGAGATGACTGAATGAGAGAGAAAGGGGGGAGAGGGAGAGATAGCTCAATAGATAGAGGGGGGAAGAGGGAGTGACATAGATAGTGGGAGATAGAGAGAGATAGAGATTGGCAGGGAGAGATATATCAATCACCCTCCCTATATCTCTATCTATTCATCCTTATCTCTTTATCTCTCTACCTCTCTCTATCTCTTTGTCCCCCTTTCTATTTGTATGTTTCTCATTATCTCCCTCTCTCTCTATATTTTCTTCCCTCTATTTATCTTTGTCTCCTTAAGTGTGCAATGGGTACATTGAAGAGGTCTTAAAGGAGAATTGTCATATCTTTAATCAAATGGCATGCTACCTTGAGCACAACTCCCCAAGGACACATGCCATCCTTGGATTGTTGACATGAAACAACCAATCAAAATTTAGTTTCTCTTTTCCTTCTCTCTTTTCCATTGTATCTCTTATATTTCTCTCTCTCATGCTCTCTCTCTCTCTCCCTATCTATCTAAGTTCATCTCTTTCTCTCATTCTCTATCTTTTTAGTTTCTATCTCTCTTTGTATTAGCTAATAGGCTACATATATTGTGATATTTGAGCTTGAAACAAATCTCAAGTCTGGAAACCACTAGTATTGTGTTGTTAGAAAATAAGTTTCAACTACCATTTAATGGTAAACCAGTTGTAGTGTAATGGTAAAATCTGCTAAAATATTATGTAAAAGCCTATATATACTATTATATAATAATAAATATAATTATATTATATATAATTTAATCTAATATTACTATTATATTAATTATATTTTGTATTATATAAAAATATACCTATTATTAATTATTAATTATAATAATTTTATATGTATTTAATAATTTTGTTAAAGAATATAATATATAATTATAATAAGTCAAATAATTATATAATTTATTATGTAAAATATAGCTAATATATACTTAACTATATTGTAGAATATTAAAACCTTGCTAAATGGCGCCAGAATTTTCAATTTAATTAACATACTCTAAAAACCTAGCTCGTCAAATTGGAGAGGTGAAGGTCAATACCAGCGTTGAGGAAGAGTTTTGAGGAGTGAAAACAAGGTCAATACTAGCGCTGAGGAATAGTTTGGAGTTAAAACAAGGTCAATACCAGCGCCGGCGAAGAGTTTGGAGGAGTGAAAACAAGGTGAATACCAGTGCCGAGGAAGAGTTTGGAGGAGTGAAAACAAGGTCAATACCAGCACCGAGGACAAGGTTGAGGGAACTTAGGGAAAATCCACGACCAAGGGACAATGAGTACTGTAAGTTTGGCACCCCCATTCTCTTTAACTCGCATTTTTCATGCCTAGTTTCCAAAGATCTTCTCATACATTGGTACCCCCATTATGGCTACACAATTTCTTACTCTTTGCGCATGATCTCTAGATCTCAATTTAGATGCAATATTTATGCATGCATAATAGGGATAATAGGAGCTTCATGCCTCAAACAAGGGTTTCAAATTTTCCTCAAACACTCAATGGGAGTAAATGTGGATTGACCTCTATGATATTGCACTCAAGTTTTGCATCTAGAGCACACATGCACAAAGATCATGAATACATATTAACACACAGGATCACACAGGCAAAGAGATTCATGCCAAGCAGAAAAAAAAACCTTAGATAAAAGGTCATGGTTCACAAATGATATGCACAGAGATCAACCTAATACATGGTCTTCACATGCCATAATGGTTTGCACCTGATTCTTCCAATGCTAAATGTGAATCTCTAAATTCTTTGCAGATTGGCCTTTACTTCATCATGCACAAGCAACTTAAAAACCCCACAACTTATATTAATAGCCTCAAAACAACAATGTACATAGGTAATTAAAACCCAAAACCTCTCTCAAGTGTATAAATACCTTGAAGAAGATGTTGGTTGATATTTTCTTTGCTCAATCCTTCACAAAACAAAATGGAAACACAAAACACATATCCATATACACAACAAAAATTTGTATGTAATTTTTTTTAGGAACTTGGATGTCATGGCTTTCACAAGTACCCTACACAAAGAGAATCATCTACACAAAAGGAGGGATATTGAATGTAAACAAAAACACATTTTTAATTTAATTATGCAATAATACTAGGTCATAAATGAACCCGTTTTGCTTTGATACCATGTTTGAGAACTCATAATTAAGTCCCACTAAGTTCTTTAAATCATGTCCAACCGTATAAGAGAAGACCACTGCTATGTGTACTTGGATACCATGGAGAGAGGCTCTTTGGGCTCTTTCATCAATCAAGGTATTGTTAAATTTTAACACCTAAAAGTGAGAATGAAGAATCTTTCCTATGATGGTGGCCAATTATGCTTCTCAACACCTAGATTACAAAATCTTTGTCAATATCATTGCCATCACAATTAAACCTATTTCTTGAGATATAGTCATATAGGTAAACAAATTGGCTTTCTTTATAGTAGATACATTCTAGACAATTCAATCCTTGCATCAGAGATTTTTGAATGGGCCCAACAAACTGATGCAGGAGCATCTAGTGGTGTAAGGGCAATCTTGCATCACCCAAAAATAGTTAAATTTTAAGTTTCTCTATTTTTAGATGTTTTTACATTTTTGGATACCCTTTTCATCATAATGAAATGTTGGAAATAGGATGTCATTTAATTGCAACTCCTAAACATTAATTATTTCATGTATCTCCTAAATTCTTGGAATGTGTTCAACAACACTAAGATTAGGATGAGATTAATATTTGATGAAATAATCATGATTATTGACATTTGTAATTAATTCTAAATGTAAGAAGCATGTGAGGGCGTCCATAGTGAGTTCCTAAATAATAGGGACACATGGGACACTCACATGGTAAGGTGAAACTCACCTTGAGTTTAGTTAACTATACAGAGTAATAGTTAACACTTCTAAATGCATGTAAAGATCCTAGGAGTTAGGATTTGATGTTTGCATGCTTGAAGTTCAGTTAAGTTCAGTTAAGTTAAGTTCAGTTCAATTCAGTTCAATTCAGTTCAGTTGAGTTCAGTTCAATTATCTTCAATTGCATGCATGTTGGTTATTTTGAGTTGCATGTAGTTAGCTTCAGTTAACTTGTAATGCATGGCTAATAACATTGAGTTGTATGATAGATAACAAGGACTACCTCCACTTAACAAGGGATGACCATTCTTTGGGAATGGTGTTGAGTAAATGTTTCAGTTAACTATAAAGCACTTGAAGCCAACTTGGGTGCCCAAGATGCTTTATTGGATTTACCTCTCATGCATGATAAGATATTTCTAAAGGCTCAGTTAAGTAGCTTTACTTAAGGGCGCCAACTTTGAGGAAGAGCTTTGGAATTATCACCAAAGTGAAGGAGAAGTTGTAGCTTTAGTTTGGGACACCCAAATGCATGAAGCACATGTTGTAAGCTTTAGTCTTCACTGAATAACTCAACTTGAAGGAATATGGCATACCTTTTCAAGGGCTTGAGCTTGTGTATTGTAATTATCACCATTTGATTATTACAAGGTTACATATTGTCTCTATATCTCATTCAAGTTGAATAGAGTTCTCATAATTGTTATTGCAGGTGTGAAGAAGATTGGTAAAGACAGAAGAAGCATTCTCAAGAAAGAATTGGAGCTATTGTAATTCAGAGATTGAATAATAGAATAATTCTTGGTGGATTTTTTTCTCAAAAGGGTTTTTCCACGGTACATCTTGTGTAATCTTTCTAATATCATGTCTAGTTCTTCTATCAACTTCTCTCTTCATTCTACAACAGTAAAATGAATTAATCAAGATAATCACCCACAAAGAATATATGTAACTAAGAAAGAGCTTACTTAGATCAGCAATATTAAAGTTTTACAAAGTATTAAGCTAAGAAAACACCTCATTCTTCAACATGAAATTCCCAATTTACGATTTTTAATTTCTATTCTTGGGTTGAAAGATATTGCAGTTTTAGTTTCCCAAATTTGCATCTGAAAATCTTCCGAGTTAGATTTGAGGCATTTAGAATTCTCGGAACAGCCCCAAAACTTTCCAAAATCGGTGTAGCATATTTGGAGCGCACTATTGACTTTGAGACCTTTCCAACGGTTCAAACGGTTTGCGAATCGGAGTCCCGGATCAAAAGTTATGGCCCCGGGAAGTTGGCGCACTTTCTAGAAGATACAATTGCAAATGTTCTTTTGAAATTTGAACTTCAAGTTGTAATTTTTGGCCAAACCGCCTAAACTCAAATTTGAATGTTGTTTTGGCTCCAAACTAAAGAGGAGCTCTATTTATGGGCAGGTTTCTAATTTTTGGGTAACTTTTTGGAGACAAGCTCGCATATTGCGAAAGGGTGATTTTGTAGCTTTTGTAACTTGCATGTGTTGTAGAACTTGGGGATTTGAGATCCTTTGCACGTAAGAAGCTCCATTTTCTGAATAATAAAATTATTCTCTTGTTTATGGGTTATTTTCTAAGTCTCGGGTTACGCCCTCATCAAGTGGTATCAGAGCGGGTTCTCTTGAGTGTGTGGACAGATCGTCGATCGTGAGGCAGTTTACACCAGGACCGTGGTTGTGGGTCGAGATCAAGAAAGA
>VDFB02349018.1:0-47762 GCA_007258455.2 Sequoia sempervirens | reverse complement strand
TTTGCATTCATTTGTTTTTTATTAATGTGCACAATTATTTTATAATTATATAATACTTAATTTTAAAATTTACATAGTTTCCCATGGAACAATTTGATGGAACAAATTATATAAGTTGTATATAAGTGTATATAATTCTTCAACTTAAGAATTCCATAAAACAAATATAAGTTGTATATAATTGTGATTTAGGCAAAATGATTGAAAAAAAAATCACTACATTTCAAATAAGGATTAAAAGCATATAATATGGGTTTACATGCAACCAAAAAAAGTGAGAGACGATGCTATCAAACATTCTTGAACTTAAGAATTTTCCATGGAACAAATATGTACATATAATTGTAATTGACACAAAAAATAAGTTCTCATTTGAACATGTGTAGGGTTACAAGTGAACTTGAAAACCATGGATATAATCTAAGTCAAAGATTCTGGTTCAGCCTGCTCTTCATAACATGTGGAATTTTTTGATGATCACTATGTAGTCTCCATTTTCTTCAGCCATGTGCATGTGGAACTGCATGAATATGTAGAGTGGCAGCAATTATTAATTGACTATATTGATATACCTTGTTATCAGGTTGATAGTCAACAAAATGAATCATATGTTGAACAAATTTGACTTGTTTTAGATATGTCCCTTGTACTACAATAGAACCTGCATGGTAAACATGAACCTAAGGTAAGACATATGAACGTGTGTGCAAAATTTTCATGCACAAGGTTTGTACAATATATATTTAATGTTTATAATGTAATGTGCACATGTGAATACAATGTATATAAAATTTTAAATTCAAACTCACCTATGGGAAATAACATTCTGTGTATGTTAGATTTATGCAATTAAATTGAAAATAAACAACACAAATAATGGAACTTTAGACTGAAGAAATTGCTAATTGATTTAATTTCAAACAAAGAAATAAAACTTCCTCAGAGGTGTTCCATCTTCCTCTATCTCCAGAGATTCGTTCAAAGCTGCTGCTCTCAGATTTGTGTAAGCTCAGCTTCTCCAAATGGCTGCTGCAAAATGAGTATGTAAAGGAAATTGTATCCTATATGCTAGTGAATGTGAAAATGCTGACGGATATGGACAGGGGCTGTGGATTATGCACAGGGGCTGTAAACGAAAGATGCTATGATATGGAATAGATATGACATAATTCTATGATATGCTAATGCTATGATGCTAAAAAGGTTTATACTACTTGCAATTTGGCTATAGTTATTCTACTGAAAGCTTCTATATGATTTGAAGTACCCGGCAGTCTTATTTATAGATTTTTGTAGGAACAATCCTAGCTAGGAAGGATCAACGGCTGTGAGATTGTTTGGTAGAATTGAAAGGTGAGAGATGGAGAGGTTGAGAAGAAGATGGAAGAGGTTGGGAGGTTGGAGAGAAGAATGGATTCCTGTCTTCAACCCATGGGAACAAGCCTGCACAAAAATAGAGAAAATTAATTTTTCTGTTTTGGTTGTTTGCTTCCATGGTTGTTGAAGATAATCCTCAAATTAAATAAATAAATAAATTTATTTAATTTCATTTATTGAGTTTGATTTTTTATTTTTGCACTATGAAAGATTTAATTAAATATTTTGTAATATTTAATTGTAATGTGACTTTAGAAGAATTAATTAAATATTAAAAATATTTAATTGCAAATGGATATTTAGAAGAATTAATTAAATATTTTAAAAATATTTAATTGCAAATGGATATTTAGAAGAATTAATTAAATATTAAGAGGAATATTTAATCTTTATTTGAATAAAATATCCAAGTCAAGATTACTGATAATTAATATAAATAAATCATAATGTTTGTTTAATTAATTAAGAAACAGATACAAAAAGATGATTAAATAAACTTATTTATTTAATCGAAATGAAAGAATAAATAAATTATTTAAATTTATTTATATGCAGATGGAATTCGAAGATTTTAATTAAATATTAAAAATATTTAATTAATTAACAGACAATGTGATGTGACCATTTTTAGGTGTATACATTTTGCCCGTCTTTGAAGTGATGTGTTTTACGCATTGCTTCAAAGAATTTTGAAATTTGCCTCAGATGTTAACTGTTGGAATGTTGATAGTATATGCCCCCGCGAATGATGAATCGATAATATTTTGAATTTTTGTAAATTTTTGAAAAAAATTCAATTTTTATGATTTTGAAGTGGTCGATTCATTGTTTGAAAATAATAATGTGAAGAAACTACCCCAAAGAGATATGAAATGAAAATTAAAGTCAAAAATTGCCCCTGCTATGTTAAAATGTGATAAAACCCACCAATTTTACCCTTATATAGGATGAAAATGTCATTTTCCATGTCATTTTCAATTTTAACCTAGTAAAATTTACAAATTTTGATCTCTCAAGTGAGAAAAATGGCACTTCCTATTCACTAGCACTGTTTCGAGCGTATCCGACGACATCAACAACCAGCACACTATGGACCTCCGGTATGTATCTCGTGAAACTCCTGCTTTTTGAAAACTTTCCGTTCATGGCACGTTTTTCAATGTTTTATGTGAAAATTTTGGTGTTTTAGCACCCTTAAGGCTTTTCATTGCGCATTTGATAATTTTCGTAGCGCATTTAATTTCATAGCGCATATGATAGATTTTGTAGCGTTTGTGATCATTTTTGTAGCGCATTTGATTTCGTAGCGCTCTTGATGAAAAGTGTAGCACTAATGATATGTTTTGTAGCGCCTTTGATTATATGTTGTTGTGAATGATAAATTTTTTCCCAAAGTTGTTGGAAAACAAGTAAAAACTGATAGATTTGCTTTTAAAGTTGTTAAAAACAAATATGATTTTGATTATTTGCTTTCCATGATAATGAAAAACAAATAGTTTGATTGATTTGTTTGCATCTAAAGTTGTTAAAAACAAACATAATTTTGATTATTTGCTTTCATGAAAATGAAAAATAAATAGTTTGATGTTTAGTTTTGATTGATACGTCATGATGATTTGATATTGATTTTGCTTTGATGATGTGTCAACAGGAGAGATTAGGTGTTTTGCAGTCACGGGAGGCATTCCCTAATACATGGAGTTTGATACCACAGTTATTATAGTCAGATCGAAATGTTATTGATGCATGTGGATTGAGTTCATTGCTTGATATGCCTGAGGTTCACCTCAATAGGGCTTTATTGACAGCACTTGCAGAGCGATGGCATAGTGACACCAACACATTTCATTTACTGACCGAAGAGATTACAGTGACCCCTATGGATGTATATCGCATCTTTCAGATCCAAGTGATGGGAGAGATAGTTGTATTTGATAGCCGAGAGGTTGGAGGCACTGATTCTTTGAGACAGATATTCAGAGATGATCAGATCACCAGATATTTCATCCCATGGGACGAGATGACACATACATATCTGCCTTGACCAGCTATACTTGCAGGATTTATTGGAGGTGTGTTATGCCCCGACCATAGGTCGAAGGGGTTCGCGATCAGGTGGGGTCGTGTTTTGGAGAGTATGGTGATGCAGAGGACACGGTATGTGTGGGGGACATGCATGCATGCTCACTTATATGATGAGTTACATCATATTGTATATGGTAGAGGCCGGAGTTTTGCCGTTGGGTGCTCATTACTATAGATATGGGCATGGGTGCACTTTTCTATTTTACGTCCATTGACTCGAGGACAGCGACCAGCTGGTCGATCGTACAGATGGAGATATGCTCATATTATTGCTCAGCCGAGATTGGGAAAACTAGTGCATTGGCAGCGGCTATTAGATAGTCTGGATACAGTATGTTGGAGACCATATTTAGATTGTGAGCCATGGCCAGAGGATGCGAGGGAGATGTCATATGTATGTACTTCCAGATTTTTGATTGGGCGGACTCCATGGATTATTGAGAGATTTCCTGCTGGACGAGTATGTCAAAAGTTTGGACAGATTCAGGGTATTCCTGTGGGTTTGGCCATTTATGCACGGTGACAGCCAGAGCTTGGTGTATGGGGTCCATGGATTTCATATGAGACAGCAGTGGCAGAGTTCACCAGTTTAGGAGCGGTGATGTGGGATTACCGAGTGGATCTCCTTGACGTAGGGATAACACCAAAATATTTTTAGTATGTCCTAGAGCATTCGGCACCACGTATGTTTGATCCTAATGAGGCTATTGCTCCTATTGCTACACAGAGACGACGGCAGAGAGATTTAGCTTCAGAGGATGATGATTCAGAGGATAGTGATGATGATGAGAGTGGAGGAGATGATGAGGAGGGTGGAGGTAGAGTTGATGGTGGTAGGGGTGATGATAGAGATGGTAGGAGAGGTTGTAGGAGAGGTGGAAGAGGTAGTAGAGGTGGCAGAGGTGGACCATGGATGAGACACACAGACCCATCTCCTTCAGTAGATCCAGCAGTATCAAGTGAGATGTCATCTCTATAGAGTACAGTACATAGTTTGCAGACTCAGCTAGCACAGGCACAAGCTTTGATTACACAGTTGTAGGGACAGTGACTTCAGTTATTACTGAGAGAGATGCAGCGAGACAGCGAGGTGAGCAGGCCATTGCTTTGGCAGATAGCCTATAGAGAGTAGCAGGTAGCACCTTGACTGGTGATATGATGAGAGAGGTGACTAGAGCAACCCGAGAGGCTAAGTTTTACAGGACCAGATATCATGGTGCGGTTCCACTTGAGCGGAGGGAGAGTTATGCTCAGTCACGGTCTACTCATGGTCGCTCTCGTACTACCAGTAGAGGTGTGACACAACCATTACCTCCAGGAGGGCTATCAGGGACAGGTGGAGCAAGTCCATCAGGGGCAGGTGGTACAGGTCCATCAGGGGTAGGTGGTACAAGTCCCAGGCCAGCTCCATCAGAGGATAGCACTGCCTAGTGTATTATAGATGATATTTTCATGATATATTCTATTGAGACATTTTGTATACACCTTTAGATGATCTCATTTTTTATGATGTTATATCATTTGTAGTTGACATCCTTGTACATTTTGACATTCATTTTTGAGATATATAAAATGCAGCGATGATTTATGATTATATAAATGTGTCTATTTACTATATACATGATGTATATGATATGATGGTTTCATGGTTATGATATATATGTATACATGATTTATGAGATGAAATCTATTTGATGAATGAATGTATATGTTGATGATGTATATGATGTATGCTTTGATTTTATGATTTTCTAATGCAAATATATATGAAAAATGTATGAAATGATGTTTTTGTGAATGTCAAAATATACCCAGTCATGTATTCGAAAAGATATAAACCATTTGATTCTTTTCCAGCTTTTTGGGAAATTTTTGAATGCAAAATGCAGATTCTAACATGAATGCAATCTATATTAACCATGCAGAACATTCATACAATATTGCCATTTGAAGAGCTTATTCATGCTTTTTGTATCATCATAGAGCTTTGAAATGTTGAAAGTTAATACAAGCATCAAAGGGTATGTTAGCACCAGTGATGACCTAAGTATTGCTTTCATGATTTTTAATATAGCAAGTTAATACAAGCATCTAGGTATAATTGAACCGAGATGACCTGAGTATTGCTTGCATAAACAGACAAAATTTAACCCATTTCTTATGCAAATTCCGAAATGTCATCCATGATACATAGTAGAGCATGTCTCCTGACCAATTTGCATAGCACTAATGATTTCCTTGCAAACAACAGACAAAGAAAAATCATACTCCTTCCTTGCTTTTCTAGTTCAGTACATCATCAAATCGCTCCAGAGATATGATTGAAAAATCAAACAACCATTCAAGTCTTGCTTAAAGTATTTCAAACATTATTCAGATTAAGATCATCCAAACTGGTTATCATCATTGATGTTTTCATTTCAATAGTTTGTTTGAATCATATTGTTTTGGTGTCAATTGGCATTGAATAAGCATGTTATGGTTGATTTGATATGGCCATGTTTATTATGTTTTTGGGAAACTGTTTTGTGTCTGTTTGTGATGTTCAAAAAGCTCGTTGCCCCTGTTCAGTCTATGTTTCCTACCTCCAGTGTAAACACAACCTGTCAAGTATAGATATGTACAAATTTCATCAAGCCATGATGAAACATAAGGATCCTTTCATATGATATGGATGTATACAAATGATAGAAATGAATGGATGATACCTAAAGTGAATGAAAGACATAAGATAATAGATGGAAAAGCCTATTTTGATCACAAGTAGCGCTTGTTTACCAGGTTTTCACCACTTGTTTTTATTGCACTTTTTCAAGATTTTTCTGGTTTTTATTTTATTTTTTTAGGACTTTTTATGATTTTTTTTAAGGACTTTTTAGACATAGAACTTCTTCAGATGAATACTATTGATTAGTTCTTCAAACAGGTCCCCTTTTGACGTCGATAATTGATATACACCAGAACCGTATGCTACAATAATGACAAATGGACCAAGCCAGTTAGGTTCAAATTTCCCTTTCTTTTCTATGTCTTGCTGATTACGTGGATTTTCTCTCAAAACTAGATCACCCACTTGAATTTTTTGTGGTTTAACTCTGTGATTATAACTATGAGACATAATCTATTGATATCCCTTCAAATGATCAGCTGCATGTTGACGTCTTTCATCTAACAATTCTATCTCTTGCAAACGAGAAACTCTATAGTCTTCATCACTTATCATTCCCTTGAGTGAGACCCTAAGTGAAGGTATTTCAACCTCTAGTGGTAAGATTGCTTCTGCTCCATAGACCAAGGCATATGGTGTAGCTCCTGTTGGTGTGCGAATACTTGTTCTGTATGCCCATAGAGTTGGATTTAATTGAACATGCCAATCACGACCGGCATCATTTATTGTCTTCTTCAATATCTTCAAGATTGTTTTGTTAGAAGCTTCTACTTGACCATTACCTTGTGGATAGTAAGGTGTAGATAACCTATGTTGGATGTGAAATATTTCACAAAGTTCATCCACATCTTGATTCTTGAAAGGCATTCCATTATCAGTGATAATAGAATTAGGAATTCCATATCGACAGATAATATAATTCAGGATAAAAGAAGATATTTGTTTACCCATCACAGTTGTTAAAGGAACAACCTCAATCCATTTTGTAAAATACTCCATAGCTGTGATGATAAATTTGTGCCCATTTGATGATGAAGGATGCATTTTACCAACAAGATCTAGTCCCCACTGAGAAAAAGGCCATGTTGAAGTAAAAGGTTGCAGTTCCTGCGTAGGTGCATGAATAAGATTCCCATGAATCTGGCATTTAGAACACTTCTTGACAAAAGTAAAAGAATCTTTCTCCATGGTAGGCCAATACTATCCCATTCTGACAAGTTTCTTTGCTAAGGTCAAACCACTCAAATGAGTTCCACAAATACCACCGTGAAACTCTTGTAAAGCTTTTTCAAATTCATCAGGTTTAAGTCATCTAAGAAGTGTACCATCAAGACCACGTATGTAAAGGATATCGGCAATTAAAATATAATGATATGATTGGCGTATGAAGTTCCTTTTTTGGTTTCGAGATAAATCCGGAGGTAAAATGTTATCTTTGAGATAGGTATAAGTCTTTTCATATAAAGGTGAGTCAGAACCGGTTAAATGACATGTGACTTGAGTTTTAGGATTATCATAGGCAAGAGAAAACAATTGTTCCACTAAGAATTCATGCTTGATTTGATCTTCTGATAGTTGTAATAAGGAAGAAATGGTAGCCATTGCATCTGTAGCTTTATTATCAATCCTTGATATTTGTGAAAACTTAATTGACACAAAATACTTTTTATAATCATCCACCATGTTCTTGTAAGGTAACAACTTATCATCTTTAGTTTGATAATCATCATTAATTTGATTAATGACAAGTTGTGAATCACCGTAGACCTGGAGCTTTGTAATCTGCCATTCCAATGCTATTTTCAATCCTATGAGCAATGACTCATATTCAACTATATTATTTGTGCAAGGAAACATCAACCGATATGATCATGAAATGGTATGTCCTTCAGGTGTAACAAAGAGGATCCCTGCCCCCGAGCCATATTGTGTATAAGATCCATCAAAGTACAATGTCCATGATCTCTAAATTGTTGTTGTGAAAACATCTACATCAGGAAACTCCATGTGCAATGGGTTTTCTTCTTGTAAAGGTGCTTCAGCCAACTGATCTACAATGACCTGTCCTTTAATAGCTTTTCGATCTACATAGTGAATGTCAAACTCACTTAAGATCATTACCCATTTTTCAAGTCTCCCTGTTAAAGTAGCTCTGCTTAATAGGTATTTTAATGGATCAATCTTGGTTATCAACTTAACTGTATGAGCCAACATATAGTGTCGCAACTTTTGAGAAGCAAACACCACTGCAAGGCAAGCTTTTTCAATGAAATTGTAGTTTAATTCATGTCTTGTTAAGGTTCTGCTGATATAGTATATGGCCCTTTCTTTACCTGTAGAATCTTCTTGTGCTAGCAATGCTCCCAAGGATACTTCTATTGCTGAAATATAAAGTATGAGTGGCTCTCCTGGAATAGGTGGAATTAAAACTGGTGGGTGCACAAGATATTGCTTGATCTGATTGAATGCTGCTTCACATTTTCCATCCCATTTGAATGGGACATTTTTATGCAATAAATGTGTAAATGGCAAGATTTTGTCTGCCAGTTGAGCTATAAACCTTCTAATGGACTATATTCATCCTTGCAATGATCGAAGTTGACTGATATTTCATGGTGGGGGCATGTCCATTATAGCTTGTACTTTTTTGGATCAGCCTCTATGCCCTTTTCTGAAACAATGTATCCTAGAAGTTTTCCAGACTTAACGCTGAAGACACATTTCTTTGGATTGAGTCGAACATTGAACTACTCCATTATGGTAAATATTTTTGACAATATTTCTAGATGTTCTTCTCGTGTGTGAGATTTGGCAAGTAAATCATCAATATAATCTTCCATGAATGTATGCATCATATCATGAAAAATAGTTGTCATTGCTCTTTGATAAGTGGCTCCAGCATTCTTTAACCCAAATGGCATTACATTCCAGCAATAGGTACCCCAAGGGCATGTAAACACTATTTTATCTTGATCCTCTACTGCAATTTTTATCTGATTATATCCTGAAAATCCATCCATTAATGAATAGATTGCATGGCCAGCAGTTAAATCAACAATCATATCTATGTTGGGCAATGGGAAGTCATCTTTGGGACAAGCTTTATTTAAATCTCTGAAATCTGTACAAACTATGATCCTTCCATCTGGCTTTGAAATAGGTACAATATTGGAAATCCATTTGGCATAATCAATAGCGCGAATGAATCCAACATCCAAATCTTTAATTCTTCTTTAACCAATAATGCAACATGTGGATGCATTTTTTTGAGCTTTTGCTTCACAGGTTTTGCCCCTTGATAGACAAATGATGCATTATCAAGTTAGGATCTAACCCTGGCATATCAACATTTGACCAAGCAAAATTGATTTGATTTTCCTTCAAGAATTCCATGAATTTCAGTACTTCTTCAATTGTTAATGATGCTGCAAGTTGTAAGATTTTTGGTTGCTCTGCTATACTTATATTAATTGATTCTGTTGGTTCTATCAAAATAGAAGATCTTTCATGATAATACTTGGGAAAAGTGTCAAGTTTCTCATCCTTCAGTGCCTTAGAAAGGTTTTCACTATCGGATTCACTCTTTATTTTTCTCTTGTTTCGATCTATCACTGCCATTTTTTAGTTTTCACCAATAGATCCATCTTTTATTTCATTTATTTTGTAGCTAAGAGACTTGAAATCCTCTTATCAAAATCATGAGTATGAAATTCTTGAATGAAACAATTATTTTCTTCATTAGAGGAACAAAGGAAATTTATAATATCCTCATCATCACAGAATGTAGGAATGTGGATAGGTGCATCAATGTCCCAATCAATAAGTTTCGGATAAACTAAAGGTATGGGATCATTAGGTTGGGTAAGGTCTTGAATTGTTAAAGTCATGATATGGTTATCATCCTCATGGTAGACAAGGTCTATGATGGTATTCTCCTGTTGATTGTCAATCTTGTTAGAATCTGAATCATCCTCACTTGAGTCATGATCGCTTTGTAAAACATAATCAAGTAGAGGACTTGAGCCTTCTCCTTGTATGAGAACAGGTGCGCATTTATGTATGGTATCAACTTGTTTGTCTCTCCAAAATTCATCATTGTAAATGGTGTCCCATTCATATTCATTAGAATCAGTATCTGAACTATTCTGCAATTGGAAAACTGATTCATGAAGTTTATCTGACATTGATCCTTTTTCATGAATTAATTGTGCTTGTTGTGAAGTAGATTCTTCTTTATCTTTACCATATCCAAGTCCTTTTTTATCACTTGAATGCTTTGAAATAGGTTGAATTGGTTCTACGATTCCTTCTCTTCTTTTTCCTATAGGACCATTTCCTTCATAGCCCATTTTCTGCATGATAGCGTACCCCTTACCATATTGTTCTATAGGTAACTTAATGTGCAAAAGAGATTCATCTTCATCTTTGTATAGCCAATTTAGGATGTCCCTATCTTCATCTTCTTCTTCAGTGGTATTAGCTCTAATGAATTTTCCATCAAACTTTGTGATTGGCACAGAAGTTTGGGATATAGAAGCTGTTGTAATCTTTTGATTTGATAAGGTAGGCTGCCCATGTGACCTCGGAGAAGGAGGTAAGGTAGAAAGAGATAGTGAATATTCATCTACTCCTTTATCTTTAAACTTCAGCTTAGTATCAAGATTCTTTGTCAATTCTTGCAATTAGACTTGTAAATTGGAAGAAGAAATAGCAAGAGCTTCCCTATTGTGTGGCACAAAGACATCTTGAGTTACTCAAAGATTTGAACAAGTTTGGGTACTATTGTAATCAGCTTGTATAGTTATTTCTTGTCCATCATATGGAAACTTGATACATTGATGATATGTTGATGGTACAACTTGCATATCATGAATCCATGGACGACCCAAAAGTATGTTATAAGAAAGATCTTGATCTAGAACTTGACAAAATGTATTCTTCACAACAGGTCCCACTCTGATAGGCAGCAATATTAATCCTTTAGAATATTTTTCTTCATCATCATATGCCTTGATATTTATATTCCTTCATGAATCAATTTCATTTTTTGATATTCCCAAGGCATTTATTAATTTTAAAGTACAAATATTCAAACCGGCTCCTCCATCTATTAAGACACGTCTAATTCGATGTTTATGGATCATGACTTCAAGATAGAGCGAGGAATTATGTGGATGTGTCATAGAGGCATCATCTTTGTTGGAAAATGAAAGACAAGTGGGGGCAGACAAATGTCCCACCATGGCTTGAAATCTGTTTACATCCAAATCAGTATCAATAGTTGTGTTTACGAGAGCTTCTTCTAAAATATTCTTATGTATGGGAGATATTTTAAGAAGTTCAAGGATGGAGATTTGAGTTGATGTTTTTCTCAGTTGATCAACCAAATTATACTGACTTGGAGGGGAAATAGTTGTTTTAGATGAACTTACTTTTAGAACAACCTTTGCTTGTCCTCTCGTAGTCACATTAACTTGTTGATATTCTTGTTTTCCCTTGATTTTGATAACATTAACTTGCTGATCATCTGCGTAGATGTGACAGATTATATTGTCTTCAACATTGTGTATGCTTTTGGCTTTTGTATCCAATGTTTCCCCTTTTTGATAGTTTGGTAAAGGGTCTTTAAATGCTTGATGATCATCATTGGTATGATGTCCTTCAATTGTAATGGTACCATTGTCAATTAAATCTTGTACTAGATTTTTCAAAGCTTGACAATTATTTGTTCTATGACCTTTACATTGATGATAATTGAAATAATACGAGTCATTCCATGATGGTGGTTTGACTCATGGCTCATAATCTCTTTGTAGAGGTAAGGTGATAACCTTATTATCAAGAAGCTCCTTGAGAGCAGACTCAAGAGATTGACCCAAAGCTGTAAAATTCCGCCGATTTGAAAAGAATGGAGGCCTAGAAGGATTTAATGTTTGGGTATTGCCAAGATTGTTATTACCACAATTTTGATTTGTATTTTGATTGGTCATGCTCTCTTGCTTGGAGGTTTGTCCTTGTTGATTGTTGTTTCCCTGTTGATTGGTATTTCCTTGTTGATTGATTCGTGGAGCACTTGATAAATTGAAAACAGATGGTCTTGTTCGTAGATTATTTGCATCTACTATACCATCATTAACAACATTTTTGTTTCTATTCCAAAACCTTGTTTTATCGTTGTTTTTTTGATTTGATGTACTTGGATTATCAAGTTTTATCACTCCTTGTTTAACCAAGGCCCCTTCAATTGTGATTGCATTTTCAATCAATTTTTCAAAGTTATGAGGACAATGAAGATTAAGCCTATAGCTTAATTTTGGATCTAGGCTATTGATGAAGATATCCATCTTTTCCTTTTCAGTAATAGGATGGGAATATCATGCAAATAACCTTCTCCACCTTTGTAAGAACGCAGTGAAGGGTTCTAATTTTTGTTTCACTTTACAAAGATCAAGCATTGTTATCTGATGTTGGATATTGTAGGAGTATTGTGATATAAATTGATTTATCAACTCCTAAATTTTTTTGATAGGTGGAGTGATCTTAGAAAGCCACTCCATGGATTGTACACCTAGACTTCGTGGAAATAAGCACATTAAATAGGTATCATCATAGGTGAATTCTAGACTCATATTTTGGAAATCCCTCACATGATCAATGGGATCAGTTTTTCCATTGTACCTATCATATTTAGGAATTTCACAATGTTTTGGAAATGGGATCATTTGAAGACTCCTATTGAATGGATAAGGAGATATATCTTCCAAAACATACTTCTTTGTTGTACCCCCTTGCATCTCTTTTATTTTCCCTTGTAATTCTTTTATCTGTTGATTAAGAGCACTAAAGTCATTAGGAGGAGTTTCAGGACTTTGTTTAATCCCTTCTATGTCAAAATTGTGAGGTAACTTAGCTCCTTGATTAGCTAATGAAAGAAAGTATCATTCTTTGTTTCGTTCTAAAATCCTTTCCATAAGAGTATGGAATTGGGGATCTTGTTCTACTTCTTGAAGCTTTTCTTCTGTTAATTCGTCAAGATTAAACGTTTCCTTTTCTTTTTCATTACGGTCACCCATTTTACTTGTAGTGGTTTCTCCCTCATCTTTGTCCATTTGTTTTTGAGATCTCGTGAAGACAGGCATAGGTTTTGTTCCAAGTTCTACTTGCTTTTGATCAAAAGAGTGAAATAGTGCAATTTATATGATATATATGAAAGTCAAGATAGAATGAAGATTCTATGACTTACATAAAATGTCTAATCTTTAGCTTGTGTTGTTCCCTAAGTGAAAGGATGAAAATCCTGTTGACGGGAATTTAAGCAAAAGATCAAGAAAGGGATGATTTTGCACTTTATGAAGTTTTGATCATAGCTTTGTAAAACAATGGATTTTGTGATGGATGCCTAATGTAATCTAAGTTCTCTATTGCAAAATTTGATTTGGACGAGTTGAATATTCAATTGCAGGTTGGGGAATATAACTGAAATGAATGCGTTGACTATGGTTATGCCTTTGAGAAAGGGCTCTTCTTTGAAAGTAAGCTTGTGAATACAAAGGTTCTATAGCATAATCATCTGAAAGACCTCTAACACAATCATGATACCTATGAAGAAAGGTTCTATATTTGAGTAAAACTTTTCGGCTTTGATACAAGAATCATTGCTTCTTCAATAGTTTCTTGTGGTTGAGGGGTTTCTTTGGTTTTTTAATCCTTTTGAAAACAGATTTCTTTACAAACGTTGTGGATTTCCAATCTCGTAACATGGGAGTAATCAATGTGATAGTGAGTTTTGGATGATCTTATCTGAATTAGTGTATTGAAAACACATCAAACAAGTTGTAAAATAGTTGTCTTAAGTCCCATGCTAAACATCAAGTGTATAATCAAAATGTTGTTCAAAAATTATTTTAACAGATTTTGTAGACACATAAAAATGGTCTTGACTTGCAAACCATATTTCATACGATGATCATGCTTCTTACTCACATAATTCAATTACTTAATCATGTCCTAATGTCATAATTATTCCTCCATGATTATTTAAATAAATAAATTGCATTTATTTATTTAGATACGTCACTAATTAGTCCTTATGCCTTCTAATAATTCTCCATTTAACCATTTATCCTTCAATCAAATAAATTTATTTATTTAGCCCACATTCCATCTCACCAAACAAATAATTAAAATAATTATAAATATCAAGTCTTTTGTCTCATTCCCACTTATGAATTAAATCATTATTTAATTCATAAGTCAACATTCTCCACAAATTAAATAATTTCTATTATGCCAACTACCTATTTTTCTCCACCATTGATTTGATTATCTCCAATTAAATCCCAACCCTTCATTTAAAGGCTTGCCCTAACTTTGACCTAATGTTGCCCTAACCCTAATCATCCTTATCACATTGAATCCTAGCCGTTGATCTTAGGGCTTCACCAACTTTTAATCCTGTCCGTCCATTCACCATTTGGAACTCTTTAAAAGGCCCTCTCTCAAGTCATTTTAGACACAACACACAAGTTATTTTCAGCATGCTTGAGAGCTTTTGAGCACTTGAGCAATCACATTACTTCAATATTTTGCTTGGCTTTGTCATAGGTTATAGTTGCACTTCAAATTTGAGGGCAATTATATCATTTTCGGCAAGATGGAGAAGACCAATGGAGGTGAATCAATGGAGGCTTGAAGACTAGGTGAATTTGTTTCATACTCTCATGTTTCTTGCTTTCATTGTTCTCCATTGTTATTAGGGATTTAATGGTTTTATGCTATTTGCAATCTAACATGAAAAAATTTCTCTAATTACATTTGGTGAACCCGACGTGAACTCATGCAGTTTAAAATATCATCTTAGAGATTTGATTACATATTTGTGCTGCTAATAGATGTTTTTGAATACATGCAAACCAAGATATAACACTGCTTGTTATAGTAGAGGTTTTCTATATTTGTGATGCAGCTACAAGGTGCAGCTTTCGAAAATCATAATTTCATTGTGACTGTTCTTAGAGCTTGTTGTGCTTAATACAAACTCAATGCTATTCTTCTTTCGTTTATTCTAGATACTATTATGGTAGATGGTATAATTGCTGGAATAGTTGCTTTATTATAGACTTTAATATTCACTTCTCTAGATTGTGACCACCACTAAAAGTTGTGCCCAACTCTAGTTTAATTGATGTTGTAATCTAACCGCTCTTCTGATTTGGTTTTTCTTGAAATCCCACCATCCAAATTTTCATCATATAAGCCTTTGGTTGTGCTGCGTACGACCCCTATGTCAATAGATAATCATTTTCTCCCATCTTGAAGTCCACGCCATGCATTAAATTCCTTTGTAAAATACCATTCTAGCTTATACTTGGCAGCATAAAGCTTTGTCATAGAACCACGGATTATGTAAGAGCCAAAGTTAACTACTTTTTTTTGGTTGTCTACATACCTGAACCATTCTGCCATTGTTGACAAGAGCACTATGAATGAATGAAAGAAAGATTGAAAGAGGATTTCTCCAGACCCTTTCAATAAATGTTATAGTGCAAACTCTCTAGATATCAATAACTGTTATCATGCAAAATCAACTTTCCATATCATATGGTTGGCAACACTATTGAAAGTTTGTGGCACAAATATCTAATAAAGTTTATTTACCATGATAAACTGATCATCATCCACCGCTACCATTGTTCACTGAACATGAAAAAGTCTTGGGATAAGACTTGTATATGATGGGGACACTGGACGGTCACGAACTTTTGGCTTTCTGACATACTCATCACAGAACGAAGGGCATGATGCCATTAGTACCCTTGATGGCACTGAAATGGGTGGCATTTATTAAATCTCCAGCCCAGTGTTACTGGTTGCTGATCCTCCCAGCTCTTCTTCTCTGGTTTTGACCTTTCATTTCTCTAGTTCGGTGGGTACAGCTAGAAAATCAAATGCTTTTGTTTGTTGCTCCCCTTATAAGATTTTTTTTGGTAAAGCACAAGCTCCATTTGGTTGTACACAGTTGTGATCAATAAAACAACTCTTTATATCAAGATTGGGCCTTCAATAAGTTTCTTGAGCTCCAGTAACATTATATTCCTGGCTACTTTCATTTGATCTGTTGGGTTGATAGGACGTTGATGCATTGATAGGGCGTCTTTATGTCTGCATGCTCTTAATCTTGTCACATCATGATTTTGTTGAAATCTAAAGCTGCCTTCCATCCAAGAAAAGCTCGGCTCATTAATGGGAGCATCTCTTTCATTCAATCAGCTTTGAATGCCCTTATTGTTGCACGTTTTTCTATCTCTTTGGCAGCGTCCAGCGAACTTTTACAGTAGTCAACGCAACCCTATCTTTTCTCATAAATTCCATGTGTATCAAAGGTTGGCTGCAACTGGCCATTGTTGAACAAACAAAATGCATTCATTAATTCCGCAAAAAGTTGGTTGAACACACGGAGGCTTCCTGCGGCTGCAAGTTGGCTAAAAACACGGAGTGCATTCAAATCTGCTTGGACAGTGGATTAAACACATGGAGTGCCTTCATTAATGCAGCGCCGAACTTTGATGGAACTCACAGCCCACATGCCTTAATTGTCCTTGACTCTTGTTTTGAAGTGTTCAACCAAGAATTTCTTTATAACTGATGGAATATATTTTGATGAATTTCTGCGCAATGTGGACATTAGTGTTTTTAGTTAGTTTTCTTTTCATTAGTTTTTACTTACGTAAACTTCTTCATTTAGCTTTTAATTAGATCATTTAAAAGTAACGTAGATTTTACTTACCTTTTTTCTTTTTCATTAGTTTTTAATTAAATAATGTAAAGTTATCTTTCAATGTAGATTTTTACTTAGTTTTTTTTTAAATTAGATTTTAAGTTTATTAGATTTTTTAATTAGAATTAGATTTTCATTTTATTAGATTTTTTTTAATTAGAATTAGAATTAGATTTTTTTAATTAGAATTAGATTTTAAGTTTATTAGATTTTTTTAATTAGAATTAGATTTTAATTTTATTAGATTTTTTTAATTAGAATTAGATTTTAATTTTATTAGATTTTTTTTTTATATTCAAATTAGATTTTAATTCAATTAGATTAATTACATTAGATTAATTTTTTCTATTAATTTTAATTAGCTAATGTTATTTTTTTTTTCTAATTTAATTTTATGATTAATCTTTGATTTTTTTTAGGTTTGAATGTCCACGATTTGGGATTTGCAACGTCAACTATCGCTTGTCAAAGACGGAAGACTCAAAACTACTAATTGTGTTTTTGCAGGGCTCTCGCTTCAATTTTGCTTTATCTTGAGTCCCTCCTTCACATAGATGATTTATTGGGCCTAAAAACAATTTGCATGCTTGAGTTGAAATTATAAGCTTGGTTTAAAATAAACAAAGTGTTTGATGTGTTTGCCTCACACTTCAATTTGGATATTAAAATGAACAAATGCTTTCAACTTGTGTAACCTTTGATTCAATAATAGGAGTATCCTCTCCCCTTGCGCACTTGTGTGATCCTGGGTGCAAGAGAAACTGTTATTGACTCTAGGAATTTGGGCCTTCCTTGGTGGGAAAAAGTACTCACCCCAAGGCAAATCAGACCGGCAACGGAGCTCTTTGGCCGAGCTACCCCCGACCGGTATACAAATGTGAATCCTAAGGGAAAGCCTAGGATTACGAGTGCGGATGTGTCATACGGACAGAGTAGTACTCCCATAAACCCTGTTGAGCGTAACCTCTTCAGGCTGGAGTGCCACCTAATCGGTGATTAATCTCTTGCCCCATGTATGGCCACTCGAACGGGGGTCCCGAACTAAATACTCTTGTGTAGTAGCCAAAAACCTTCTATCCGCTAGCGCAGCAATGGTCGTTGTGAAGGCATCCACATCTTCACAGTCTTTAGTAGAGGTGATCAGCGTGCCATGGGAGTTTTATGGGCGCTGGAAGCTTGGTTGGCCTGAGAAGAGAGTGCACTGTAAGGGGGAGCCCGTGCAGCCAAGCTTCTGAATTCACACGCTAAGGATATGTGGCTGGGGAAACCCAAGTGGAATCTAGCAGATATTGTCCTGGCCTAACCATAGGATTGTGCTTGTCATCTTTGTGATTGATTACACATTCAAAACATCGTGTTTGCTAATTGTTTTCTGGATTCTCAAACAGTATACACAGCAATCCCAAATTTGGAAATGAAACAATCAACTTCAGACAATTCAGACTTTTCATCAAAACATCACAAAATTGAATTCGAGTCCAACAATTTTGCCTACTGTCAACCATCTTTCCTCGAAGTCTTTGTCAGAAACCAGAACTGAAATTGCTCAAAATTTTCATCATTCAACCATTAGCTTGCATTTTTACTTTAGGTTCATCCTTGTTAATTTTAGTTGCATTCCCTAGGCTTCATAATCATCATTTCCTACATAGACTTGTCATTAGGTTTTCATCTTTGCAGACTTTGGATTAGGCCACCTTATCACACTTTGCAAAATCATTGCCTTCAAGAGTAGGTTATCTTGGGACTTAGTCAACAATCTCCTTTTCAGTCATTGTCCTTTTTGTGAGAATTTCCAACTCAACAGTCTAGTTAGGAAAACTCACTAGTCATTTTGACCTTGTCACTTAGTCCCTTTAACAAGTCCTTTGATAACCAAAATTAAGACATAGATTAAGCTTAGAGTGGCTAGGCCAACCTTTCTCCACATTGCATTCATCTTAGTCCATACTTTGCATATTTTGTGCCTAAAAATCCAAAAAAATCAAAAAATAGTGTTCACCCTAGTCCTCATTTTGCACCTTGACCTTGCATTAGTCACCTTTTTAGTCAACATTATCATCTTAGTACTCATTTTTCCCCTAGTCAATTCTATCACCTTGCATTAATCAACATTGTCATCATAGCCATCATTGTCACCTCGACATTTGACATATTTCTTTGGCAACTTTGTCATCTTGCATCAATCATTTCCTTAGGAATACATTGTAATCACCTTGCATTGTCATCCTTTATCACAAAAACACCAAAAACATAGAATAGTTGTCATAATCATCATCCTCATTTGAGCAATTCTCTTTTATGGTCGAAACTAGGCTTCAAAGAAAGAAAAGACAAATGGAAAACTTTGGACAAGACTTCAACACCAACATCCATACCAACACTTATGACATGAACCAAGACATGACTTTTAACGATCCATTTACCAACATGAACATACCATCTTCCATGAACCTGCCAACATCCTCTCGAAATCCATTCGAACCATTCATACAAAGAGACCACACTGGACAAGTATTAGTTGAGGACCTAGAGGCTGCAGCCCAAAATCCTGACGTAGCTTCATTTGTAGAGGACTTAGTCTTGAACGATGCTGACAGATACCTTGCTATGCTTTTAGACCAAGGGACCAAACTACCAAGAGGATTTGACATCAATACCATAAGACCTTCGTCTCTAGACAACACGACACAAAACTTGACACCTCAACAAAACACAAACGATGCCTCCAACAATAACACTGTTCTCACCACACAAATTGCTACAAGCACCATCAATATTACATCTAGTGGAACCATAAGTCAAAACACCTCCAACTCAATCAATGCAACATCTATTGGAGGAACACCCACGATGTCACAAGCAATATCACAATCCATGCCCACAATGTCAATGACATCTTCACAAACAGTTGGAACTACCCTTGGATCTACATCAATGGGGGCAAGTTCCTCAAACCCAATATTTGGAACCTCATCTATGACCATAGGGACATCATCATCAAATCTGTATGTGGGAACCTCATTCAACCCATTTGGAGGAACTAAACGACGTATTCTTATTCAAGGTCCCCAACCAAACGTTAACACATCGTCACAACTAAACATCAATGCCTCACAAGGACAAAATACCAACATCCTGCATGGACAATTCCAAGGACAAAATACCAACATCCCACATGGACAAGGCACTCAAATGACACAACAAATGAATACCTTTGGGTACCAGAATAGTCAAGGTTACTAGATCCCCCAAATATTGACAAATATGTCTGGATCGCACATCCCCACATATTCATCACAAATTCACACGCAACAACACGTTCCTCATCAAAATTGGCAATACCAACAATTGCCAAACCAAAACATATCATACATTCCACAACAACACATGTCACATTCAAACTCGAACATGCTATCACAATCAATGGGGACTCAAGGGATACCCATCACTCCCATGTGTGATGCGACCAATAATCCCATAATAGATGCCTTGACAGCCAGAGTGGCAGACCTCCAAAAACAGATGGAAAACATGCAAACATCCAACAAAATGCCACCAATGTCATATGACCTATGTCCATATCCTTTTGACACAACTTTATACATGCCACCATTTCCTCCTGGATATGTGGCCCCAAACTTCACCAAATACAAGGGAAAGACAAATCCTATTGAACACATTCGAGAATTCACGACCAACTGTATGGACATTGCATATGAACACACTTACTTGATGAGACTCTTCTCCAAGAGTCTAACAGGACCCACACTCGAATGGTTCTCCACTTTGAAGGGGATAAAAACATGGAATGAACTTGTAGAAAAATTTGTGGAAAATTATGCCTATAACATTGACACAGACACCTCCATCACTAGCTTATGCACACTTACACAAGAAGACACTGGTGAAACGTTTATCCCATTTTTCCAACGATGGAGAGGCCTAGCAAGTCGCTGCCACATAGACATACCTGAAAAAGAGAAGGTTGACATGTTTGTACAAACACTCCTAGGCCCATTGAAAAATGGCTTGCGAGTTCATTGTTGTACAACCTTTGCAGACCTAGTCGAACGAGGCGTCCAACTTGAGAAAGCACTCATTGCTGAGGGCAGATTAAAATACGGTCCTAAAAACATAAATGCAAGTCCACCCACTGACAAGAACAAATATTGGGTTAAGAATAAACATGTCACCAATGATGGTGTTGTAGATGCTAAGGCTGTCAATGCAATGGGTCCTGTGCTTACCCTTAAAGGGGCTCAACCACAAAATACACAGATGACCACACAGACCCATGCTGCCAATGTTGTACAGACAAATCAAAATAACCAAGGTAACCAAAATAACCCAAATCAAAGGCAACCCCGACAACCTAGACAGTTCCCCAGGAGTCGCACATACACCCCCTTGGGTGAGCCCATTGAAGAAGTCATCAAGAAACTCCTTCAAAATGGTGTCATAACACTTGAGGACCCAAAACCATATGACCCAGGGCAGTTTAAACAATTTTGGTGGGATGACAACGCATTTTGTGATTATCATCGAGCAAAAGGACATAAAACCTCCTCCTGTTGACAACTGAAAAATCTAGTACAAGACCTTATCGAGAATCGTACCATTGAGATAGGTGGACCACAATTTGCATCTAATTCAGACCATACCATACACAAGAACCCACTGCAGGACCATGGTTCTAGTAACCCTTCCACGTCAAAATCCAATAACAATAATCGAGCCAACCATGCCCGTATTGCATATGACTATTCTGGGGGACCTATCATAAATCATATTAGAACAACTGTTGAACATGTCAACACAATTACTGTCAGAAACGCCCCTGAATGCAATGTCACTACCCGTGGGGGAAAAGTCACCATAGCTGGCCCTCCTCCCAGACAACCAAAGATAACAATCGCTGGCCCATCCACCCAACCGTCGCAGTCCAATCCATTACCCAAACAATCCTAGCCTAAAGGAAATTTTAACCTCATTGACCAACTTGGGAAGACACCTGCACAAATTTCTATACTTGAGTTGCTACGCATTTCCCCAGCTCATAAGGCTATACTCGACAAAACATTACAAGAGTCTTCTATTCCCCAAGACATTGATGTCAATCAATTTGAGGCCATGGTGGGATATCTTACCGCTCCCCACCATATAACATTTTCAGACCAAGACTACTCATCGTCCAAATCCAATCATAATGATGCCCTTCACATTGAAGTTTTTATCCATAAGCATAAGGTCAGACGAGTGTTAGTAGATGGTGGAGCAGGACTGAACATATGCTCCTTAAAATTGGTTAAGGCCCTAGGCTTTTCTGATGCTTGTGTAGACGCTACAAAGAGCATTGTTATCAAGGCATATGATGATGAAGAACGTTCTTCTCAGGGCGTAATTACACTTCCAATTCATATTGGACCAGTCATTGTGGACACCACTTGTCAAGTCCTGGATCTAGAACTTCTATACAATATTTTACTTGGTCGACCTTGGATTCATGCCTTGAAAGTTGTCCCTTCCACGTATCACCAGTGTTTGAAGTTTCCCTTTGAAGGCACTGAGATTACTATATATGGAGACCCTGACCCATTTCAATATTGTACCAATTTGAGAGGTATCTCAGAGCGCCAAGTGCCTATCAACAGTGAAGCTTCGACATCTTCATCCTCTAAATTCATTGACCCATCAACACTTGCGAAGCCTTCCACATCCACATCCACTTCTGCTTCTTCAGCAACCATGACCACCTCCATGACATCTACCACTTCATCCATCACCCCAAGCATCGACGCAAGTATTAAGATCCAGGACCAAGGGTGTGGAGAGTATAAGTTGAATACGGCCTATTGCATAACGAGGATGCCTAAGTCTCCCCAGGTCTACGGCAAGCCTTGCTTCATGTTAGAGTCAAAAGAAATTTTTAGAGTCCCTCCAAAAACAGTATTCATAAAGTGGGGTGAAATGAGTCAAGAGGACATTGACAATGTGCTATCTTGGATTTATAGAGAACCAGAGGATCCAACTCCCTTGCCAGTAAAAATGTATGGTAAAGGATATGACATGATAAAGGAAAAAGGCTACAATGGAATTAGTGGCCTCGGCAAGCACAAGACAGGAAGGCAAGAACCTCTAGCACCTAAAGGAAGACCTAAACATCTTGGGTTAGGGTTAGGACCAGGAGAATCTGGTGATCATAGTACCAATGCACTTTCTAGCGAGAGAGTAAATGCTTCAGACTGTGTTGAGACAATTGAAGATCCCCTTTCTGAAACTGACTCCCACGAATGGGAATTTGGCTCCCAACGATCCCTAAGTGACTGTTGCCTTGATGAATTGTTCCTTGAACCTGGAGAGCTTACATTTGAAGAGAGATTCTGGAAAATGTTCAAAATTGACATGACACCAAACAACACCCAGTCCAAATCCTCTTCTACTCCTATTGACCATAATCCCGACATACTCGTCTACCCTACTGAACCTAATGACCATCATTCAGATTCATTTGAATTGCCACATGACACTACTGACCCAAACTCCACTCCCTTTGTTCCTTACTTTGCTGATGAGTGTGAATCAAGCGAGGCAGAGTACTGGATAGAATCGGATATAGAGCCTGATGATGACAATTTTATCTTTAACCTCTCTGAATCTGTCGGCATGCTTTCCGCGTCCTACCCACCATTCACCAATACTGATGATGGTATTTCCTTAGTCTACCCACAACTAATCGATTGGGATCAACAAGGCCCGCCAATTATGGACATATTTCAAAATGATGAGGCCATTGCAGAATTCATGGGACTGCGTGAGGGTATACCAAGTGGAGACCACAAGGCTGGATTTTCCATTGACCTAGATTGTGCCACTTACTTTGGGGAGACTGCTCCATCCTCTAGTCAGAAAAAAAATGAAAAATAAAAATAAAAATGAAAAAATTGACAAAAATAAAGAGAAATAATTCATCCAATAGTGAAAACCTGGTAAACAGGCGCTTTGGATAAGTACCATGGTGAAAACTTGGCAAACAGGCACCATGTGTAGTCGGTCATTGCTTTGACATCTACTATCACTCTATCTACCTTCGTCCATAATAAACATCCATTTTGCTGAGATTTGTCACAACGTTTCACCCTGACATCACGACATTTCTTTCCATGGCCGACAGTGATTGACATCGAAGTCTTGTGCATCGCCTATCGTCCATACTGTCATGTCCTTTCCATCAACTTGACTAGGGGCAATATTTTATCATGAGACTGCAGTGGGTATCGCACATGGTCTTGACAATCGAAAAAGTCCTGAACAAATCCTAAAAATCATAAAAAGTCCTGAAAAAATCCTAAAAATCATAAAAAGTCCTGAAAAAATCCTAAAAATTATAAAATGTCCTGAAAAAAGACCTAAAAATTGAAAAATGTCCTAAAAAAAGACCTAAAAATTAAAAATTCCTGAAAAAAAAAAGACCTAAAAATTGAAAACTGTCCTGAAGAAAGCACAAAAACATCCAAATAACATCACAAATCCCAAAAACAGAGTCAAAATTAGTCATGTTAGTCTTGTTATTCTTTGTCAATAGTTGAACTACGTGGTCTCTGCGCATTTCTACGTAGGCAAGGCCATCAGTCGATGAGCCCCCGAGGCCCCCTAGGTTCAGTCCCTTAGGGTTTGTCAGGTCAAGTCAAAACATGTCAATTTGTCTTCAATGTGTCTGTTTATCCCAGTCGAACTACGAGGTCTCTGAGTGCATGACATAGGCAAGGCCATCTGTCGATGAGCCCCCGAGGCCACCTAGGTCAGTCCTTTAGGGTTCGTCATGTCAATCAAATAAGTCAGACATAGTCACACTCAAAAACAAGACCGTCAGTTGCACGTCAACATTCAAATCAATAGACAACATAGCCCAGTCAGTCATCAAGCCAAACATCTGTCAAATTTCCAACACAATGTCAACCTAGTCACTTTATGGTCCCCTTCAAGATGTGTCCTTCTTGGAATTGGACCCTGTCAAAACGTCAATGGCCTTTTCAAGATGTGTCCTTCCTGACGACAGGCTTCATCACATAGTCATTGGCCTTTTCAGGATGTGTCTTTCCTGATGACAGGCATCGCCAAAATGTCAATACTGTCAAACTCTTCAACTTGTCAAACTGTCAAACTGTCATACAATCAACCTTCGACACACAAATCTTGGCAAATATATTGAATGGCTGTTGATTTTTCTGGTCTATTTTATTTTATATTTTTTGTTTTGACTCTTGGTCATGTTACTAGCTACCTCAAGGATGTCCCATGAAGGATTTAGAGGTGCAATGATGTCTCATGACCTAATTTTCCTTGATTGTTGTCTTTGGTGTGTTTTGATGAAAAAACTAGGGCAACTTGGCCTTTAGTATGAGTTAGGACATTCCTTGTCTGTGGCTGTTTGTTTTTCACAAGTGGACGACCTTGCACACCTTGGTCTATGTCATATCATGGTGTTTGTTGTCCATTTATCACATTTTACTGCCCAATGATGATTATGCAACAACTATGATGTTATTTGGAAAATTATTGAAGTATTCCTTTTTCATCATCACATCCATGATTTCCACGCTAACATTTCTTCTATTCCTTCATCCTCTATCCATTTCGAGAGCACACTCACGTTCTTTCAACCTGCCTGTCCTCTCGAGGGGGCATACCACTACCTCCTCGTCATCCTTCCTCTCCTCACTTTCAAACTGGGGCATATTTTTTTTACTTGTTCTTTGACACAATGCGATAAACTGCATCATGTTAAAGAGGGGCAAAATGTAGACACATAAAAATGGTCTTGACTTGCAAACCATATTTCATACGATGATCATGCTTCTTACTCACATAATTCAATTACTTAATCATGTCCTAATGTCATAATTATTCCTCCATGATTATTTAAATAAATAAATTGCATTTATTTATTTAGATACGTCACTAATTAGTCCTTATGCCTTCTAATAATTCTCCATTTAACCATTTATCCTTCAATCAAATAAATTTATTTATTTAGCCCACATTCCATCTCACCAAACAAATAATTAAAATAATTATAAATATCAAGTCTTTTGTCTCATTCCCACTTATGAATTAAATCATTATTTAATTCATAAGTCAACATTCTCCACAAATTAAATAATTTCTATTATGCCAACTACCTATTTTTCTCCACCATTGATTTGATTATCTCCAATTAAATCCCAACCCTTCATTTAAAGGCTTGCCCTAACTTTGACCTAATGTTGCCCTAACCCTAATCATCCTTATCACATTGAATCCTAGCCGTTGATCTTAGGGCTTCACCAACTTTTAATCCTGTCCGTCCATTCACCATTTGGAACTCTTTAAAAGGCCCTCTCTCAAGTCATTTTAGACACAACACACAAGTTATTTTCAGCATGCTTGAGAGCTTTTGAGCACTTGAGCAATCACATTACTTCAATATTTTGCTTGGCTTTGTCATAGGTTATAGTTGCACTTCAAATTTGAGGGCAATTATATCATTTTCAGCAAGATGGAGAAGACCAATGGAGGTGAATCAATGGAGGCTTGAAGACTAGGTGAATTTGTTTCATACTCTCATGTTTCTTGCTTTCATTGTTCTCCATTGTTATTAGGGATTTAATGGTTTTATGCTATTTGCAATCTAACATGAAAAAATTTCTCTAATTACAGATTTTACACATGATAAGAATTTCAAACATACTCACTCTTAATTCTCAAGTAGGTCATCATAATAATCAATAGCCCACATCTTAAAACTGCGTCGACTCACACAGCCGTGTCACCCCCGAAAGGGCGCCCATGTTTTTGTCTTTTCCAGGTGCATACTTAGAGTGATGGAAATGGATACTGGATCCCCTGAGCAAACAATCATTGGTAGTTATATGGTGAGTATCTTGGGGGTAGATTCTTCCCTCCCCTGCACTGTGATTAATATGGTGTTTGGAAACTGACAAGTTAGATACTACACTAAGTTCTTAGTAAGGGTTTTCATTTGGTGCGACAAATGATAGAATCCCTCAAGAGACCTCCCTACCTTTAGAACAAAGGCTTTGGGGATGGTTATCAATGCACACTACCATCGAATGGGATTTTCATCAACCATCCGCATTTTATTAGAGTGGGTTGGAAAACTTGGCTTTAGTTGTTCCCACTTAGGTCGTTCTTGTAGGGTGAGTACTTTTTCCCACTATGGTAGGCCTTCTAAAAGGTGCTAATAAAACAAGAAATTTCATAAAGGGAAATAGGTGAGTTTGGCATTTTGATCACCCAGTTAAGGGGAGAGCATAGGCCTATCACCAAAAACAAAGCAAACAATGATTTATTTTAAGCCAAAAATAAAGATTTTCTATGCTAAGTGAAGATGTTGCTTCACACAAACATGAAATTCTTTTTAGCCCCAAAATCAAATGTGAAATGTCTACCTTAGGATTTCTTCATTTTTAATTTAAAGTGTCTACCCTAGGATTGCTTCTTTTTTAACTTTTAAAACTACTAACTGTCTACGGTTGCATCGGATTCAGTTAAACTGTATTTATATTACAAATTACAGCTTACTAGTTTTCTAAAATTTGCGCTATAATAGACATTAAGGGCGCTATAGAATTTATTATAGGAACTGCAAAAATATTTAATAGCACTGTAGAAACTCTTAAATGTGCTGCAATAATCTTCACGGGCGCTGCAATAACAATCATATGCGCTGTCTAGGAACTCTGAAAAGCATTGCAAAAACTCTGAAAGGCGCTGCAAGAATCTTCACAGGCACTGCAAAAACAATCAAATGCGCTGAACTGGGTATAATTATTCCGAAACGTGTTTCTTGCGCTATTCCGCTGTTTTTATCTATAACCTGTCAAAAGAAACCTGCAAACAGATATTAAAAATGGGGGCAAGTGCCCCACGGTGGGCGCCAAAAATGTGTATGTTAGATTTATGCAATTAAATTGAAAAAAAACAATACAAATAATGGAACTTTAGACTGAAGAAATTGCTAATTGATTTAATTTCAAAACAAAGAAATAAAACTTCCTCAGAGGCGTTCCATCTTCCTCTATCTCCAGAGATTCGTTCAAAGCTGCTGCTCTCAGATTTTTGTAAGCTCAACTTCTCCAAATGGCTGCTACAGAATGAGTATGTAAAGGAAATTGTATCCTATATGCTAGTGAATGTGAAAATGCTGACGGATATGGATAGGGGCTGTGGATTATGCACAGGGGCTGTAAATGAAAGATGTTATGATATGGAATAGATATGACATAATTCTATGCCATGCTAATGCTATGATGCTAAAAAGGTTTATACTACTTGCAATTTGGCTATAGTTATTCTACTAAAAGCTTCTATATGATTTGAAGTACCCGACAGTCTTATTTATAGATTTTTGCAGGCACAATCCTGGCTGGCAAGGATCAACAGCTGTGATATTGTCTGGTAGAATTGAAAGGTGAGAGATGGAGAGGTTGAGAAGAAGATGGAAGAGGTTGGGAGGTTGGAGAGAAGAATGGATTCATGTCTTCATCCCATGGGAACAAGCCTGCACAGAAACAAAGAAAATTAATTTTTCTGTTTTGGTTGTTTGCTTCCACGGCTATTGAAGATAATCCTCAAATTAAATAAATAAATAAATTTATTTAATTTCATTTATTGAGTTTGATTTTTTATTTTTGCACTATGAAAGATTTAATTAAATATTTTGTAATATTTAATTGTAATGTGACTTTAGAAGAATTAATTAAATATTAAAAATTATATTTAATTACAAATGGATATTTAGAAGAATTAATTAAATATTTTTAAAATATTTAATTGCAAATGGATGTTTAGAAGAATTAATTAAATATTAAGAGGAATATTTAATCTTTATTTGAATAAAATATCCAAGTCAAGATTACTGATAATTAATATAAATAAATCATAATGTTTATTTAATTAATTAAGAAACAGATACGAAAAGATGATTAAATAAAATTATTTATTTAATCGAAATGAAAGAATAAATAAATTATTTAAATTTATTTATATGCAGATGGAATTCGAAGATTTTAATTAAATATTAAAAATATTTAATTAATTACCAGACAATGTGATGTGACCATTTTTAGGTGTATACACATTCCATCACTTGTTTCAGGTCTTGTTAGCTTATTCCTCTCTTCTGTGCAACACAATAAATAATAGCTAACACCTTTGATGTTTTTAGGCTTTGCTATGACTACAAAAACATCTCCTATACACCAAATTTACACAAAAAAAAAATCTTAAAAAATTAGAAATGTCTCTAAAGATCATTAACTAGATATATATAATAATTAAATTATTGAAAACTTACACATGTACCTTTTCTAACCAATCCTAAAATATGGTCATAATCAATTGAAATCAAAGGAATGTCTTCAAATCTTTCTTCCTCGTCTTCATCATATGTTTCTAAAACAACTAGTGGCACTGTATCCCATTTACCAACATATCCAAGTTCTTGATTGTTGCATGCATAATCAGAGTTTCCCTCAATGCACTCAATGCAAAAACAAGAGTAATCCCTTGTGTTTAATATCCATCCATGGTGACTATCTGAACTCCTAACACAATGCAAAGATCTTGTTTTTTCTACCCTCTTGCATCCATGCATCGATCTTCTATCCACACCTAGATACATATATAGAACAAAAAACTTAGGTGAACAAATATGTATATATGTTTTAAATTTAAATAAATTCAAATTTTTGATTTAATGTAATTTATACATACCCGATATCTCCCAAAACACTCTATGTGGAATGTGTCGGTTTGTTCTTGAAGATGTGTTGACCACATTTGATGCAAAATGTTTCTTACACCATTCAACAACATCATGTGCATTGTCTAGATGATCTTCTGGATAACTCATTTGATGCTTTCTTAAAGCTCATTTGATGCAAGCTCCTGCTCCATGCTCACCCTTTCCATGCCCACTCTCAAAAAAACTCCAAACATGTGGTATTTTGTAGATTTTATGATATCTAAAAAGTGAATAGAATGGCCGTGAAGATTTGAATTGTGTCACACATCCATCTAACCATACAAAATGATTTTCAAATTTTACACCCCTGCTTCTGAAATTCTCAAAAAATATTGTAAAGCAATGTTGGACAAAAAGTGTGTCATGCTCTTTATCATCACTAATGTAAAAGTGATATTCTTTTTTAATGACTTGATCTTCATCTATACTCTCAACACCATCCAATTCTGATTGTGCATGTCGATAACACACATGAACCATAATAGTGATGTGCTTTGAAAAGTAATACTCTGATTGAAATCTCCTTTTGATGTACAAAGGAGTAATTTTCTGCAAAGTCAACTACTGATAGAAATGTTCCATGTGGGAAAGTATCTCTCAATGTTTGGAATTGTTGTGCTTGCCACTTAGCAAAAAATGAACCATGTATGTATGGTCATATCAATTTTTGAAAATATTCCATAAATTTTCCAATGGGAATCTCCTCTTCTACATAGATCAACCTTGTGGATTCTTTCCCAAAATTTGTTTGCAACTTTATACTTGTACGTGTCCAGTAAAATATATTGAATAACTAATAAACCACACTTGATCAATGAAACATTACATCAAAGAGAATCCAAATAACTTGATCTATGAGAAATTGAAACAAATAAACTCTCTAAAAATAGTACTTACCTCTTGCAATTTACTGTCTTTGTTCGGTCAGTATCCTTAATTCTTGAAGGAAATTTAGCCAAATTTCCACATGTCTCACAAATTCCTTTTATGCAGTTTATTTGAGGGCCATTTTCATGATCACATAATATAGACTTTATGAACAAAATTGCCTATTTAGGAGGTGTATTTTGAAACCCGCATCTTTCTTCTCTCATCTTTCAAAACACCTAATAGTAGAGATCAAATTCAATATGATAATGACAACAACAAGTTTCAAAAAACTTGTTTATCTTGACATAATATAGCTTTAACCTTTGAAACATTGTTTTCCCAATCTTTATATGAGGTTATGCATTACAAAAGTTCATATACATCTCAAATTGTGTTATGTCTAGCCAATGTTTTATATGATTTTCATAAATACTAGGTCCAATCCTGTATCTCATAACATCTCTAGTGTTTGATGATGGATGAGTCTGATCATGCCAAAAACCTGAGACCAAGTTCCTAACATCTTCAATCTTGTCAGAATGGGGAGCTCTACACATAATTGCCCAATTGCCTTCTAAACTCTCATCCGAAAACTTTCTCTTTTTCTCATATTTTATCAATGTGGTTCTACTATAACCAATTTTAGTTGAAAGTGTTGACATTTTTCTTTTTCTTGCTATATCTTGATGTACAATAGATGTCAACATCACTCGTCTTGTAGTGGCCTTATCCATAGTTCGAGATCCTTTCCCAATGGAATCTAAACCCTTTTTAACATTTTGAACAATATCCTTTTGTAATCCCATGTGTTTCTTCTTATTTGATGATGAATGGACACCCAACAATTGTAATGACTCTTTGAGCTGATCACGAAGAAGTAAACGTGATAACAATTGGGTTTTTCAAGTGTATCAAGATGATTGAAATGATGATTGATCATTCCATTTACAGATTTAGTCATTGACCTTTCTCTTATTATAAGGTTGGTTGGCATAATATTTGAGTTTCTCCATATCCATTTCAAGTAAATGATCTAAATTTCTATGAGAAATTTGTTTCCCCACCTTCTCAGCTAGTTTTATATGCTCATCCATACCAGTAGGAGGAAGTGATTCTGACCCCTCTCTAACATGCATTGTTTGAACTTGTGCCTCCTCCCTATCTTCAAGGACCATTCATTCTTGAGCATATTCATTTGATCCAATGTCTAGATTTTGCTTGAATTGAGCATGAAAACTTCCTATTTGTTGAGCCCTTCCTACACGTGTCACAAAATATTTTGCAAACAAAAGTGAGAGATGATGTTAAATATATAAGTGAAGTTTATGTATGCCAGCAAACAAATTGATAAAACATGATGAGCTATAAGTGAGAGAAGTTTGTGTTATTTTTATATTCTCATCGATACCAATAGAAGGAAGTGATCTTGACCCCTCTCCAACAAGCATTGTTTGAAGTTGGGTCTCCTCCCTTACTTCAAGGTCCATGTGTTCTTCAATGGATTCGTTTGATCCAATATCTAGATTTGGCTCGACTCCAACTTGAGGAATCCCTAGAGCATAAAACATAAAAATAATTTGAGAACATTGAAGTGATGAAAATAAAATATGAAAGACACAAAACACAAATATTGAAACAAAAAGAATTGGCTTAAGGAATTGGAGTCAAGGATCATATAAACATTGCAACTCGCATGACCAAGATGACTTGAGGATATTTAAAAGTATTTATATTCATTCAAGTGCAATGATGGTTAGAAACCTTCAAAGTAAAATTCCTAAACACACACTTGAGAGTGAGAGAGAGAAGAAACAAGAATGTACCTTGTTTCTTTCTATGATAATTTTCCAAGTTTTGATCATGCCTCTTTTGTTCTTCTTTTGACAATTTTTGTTGAGATGCATTTTTTCTTTTTCTTTGTTGTCCCATTTTCTTCTTCAACTTAAAGATGACTCTAAACAATTCCTCTACCAACTTAGTTAAATTATCTCCAAAATTTTTTCCTTGATTGATAAAATGAAAAGTTAGCCGAGCTCAATATTTGCACTCCTTGATAAATGTGGTAAAATTCTTCTCCAAAATCTGCGCTCCAAGTGAATCAAAGTATTCCAATTGTACATGGAATAGCACTAAGATCCTAGTTTAAAATGGATCAAGTGGTAAAAACAAAGTTATTTCATTGTGGATTTTGTTGTTATTTAATTCATGGGTATGCAACATATCTAGTAATTTTAGAATTTTGTTAAGTGTCAAAATATAAATATTAGAATTTATAATTTGAATTGAATTTCAAGTTACTTGTAAAAAACGTATAATAGCTCGATATACTTTGAATTGAATTTTCTTAAAATTATATTTGAATTGAATTTCAAGTTACTTGTCAAAAAGATTATATCTTTTTCTCAACTCAATGGTTCATGTTGCTTAAGTCATTTAAAAAAAAATATTTATTGTGATCAACATGAATGAACTTAATTATAAAATGGCATTGATTTCCCTAAAATTCTACTAGAGATCAAATGTATGTTGAATATAAGGAAATGTAAGTTGTAAGAGATCATAAAATAAGAAAACATGTATGTATATTGAATATTTAAAGCAAATGCATACATATATTATGTATAAACATGTTTAAACCATAAGCAAACACATGTGCATACATGTAGAGGATTCAATACATATAAACATAGCACATATTATAAGCAAAGAGGAAAATGTATGTATATATCATATAAGAAAATATGTACATATATGTATCCATAAAAGAAAAATGTAAATTAAAGATCATCAAATGTCAAAATACTAAAGATCAAAAATAAGCAAATGTGTGTATGTCATATGGCTTGAAGTGTAAAGTTAGAGATCATCCAAATATCAAATACTATTTTAGGAATCGTCATATAATCAAATACACATGGTGAAGATCATAATTCTACAGAATGCATGGCCTAATATGAATGTCTACTCTACAAGAAGAATGGCCATCTAAAATGCGAGAGAGCGGTCTTGCTCGATGGATGTCTTGAGCCTACCGATAAAATTGTGTACAAGATGTGTTAAATACATATAATTTATATTAAATAAATTTTATGAAAGTTATTTTTAAATGAACTTGTATTTTTAAATATCAATCTAGAACTTGTATTTATCTATGCACACATAAATATATATTTTATAAAAACTCACATTTCCACTGATAGCAGATTCATTCACAGAGTCACATTGATAATGCACATGATTTGGACCAAGGCTAGGAGTGATATGCGGTATGTCCACCTGTAACAATATATATACATATATATATCAACTTACATTAATATATAGTTAAAAATAAATTTTAAAAATAATGAAAAAAGAATTGAAACATGCACATGTACACATACATGCACATCATAATATATCAGATGACCTAAGTCCTCTGAAACATTCACCTCCACCATATCCACCAAATGATCAAGTGACGAATCAACATCTGCATCCATCCGATCTATCCCATGTCATGCCATAAATGATGAATGTAGAGGACTATGAAAGTGAGATGGCATCGGTGATGAAGAACTAGAACCAATCAACATATTAGTAAAACCCATAGTCTGTACAGCTACCGTATGAACTATAGGTGGATCCTAATGTGCACTAGTGCTCAACTGAGAGTGATGGGATCCTAGAACTAATCGAATTCTATGTCTCAAATGATCTCTAACATGCTCTATACCAATCCCATTGTCTAATGCAATGTGGGCATATGCCTCCAATAGGTCCTTAGCCAAACAATGCAGAGTCATGTGTGATATATCTCCTATAAGTGCACCAAGCTATGTAGGAGTAGGGATGCCAACCACTGTAAAAGGATCCATGGGGGTCCACTGTGCTAAAAATGGTGTGGATTGGGAATGTCTAGATATCAAATACTGACCTACATGATCATCAGATATCCTAGTGGTGGTAGCCTCAATGTCACCTATAGTGTCAATTTCTTCCTTTTGGGAAGCAACGACAACCTCATCTACTATGGGGGCTAGAGCTAGGGTGAGAGCAAGAGACCTATAACCAACCAATACCCCAAACACTAGGGGTGGTCTATCTGCTCGATGATAGGCGGGCCTATCAGCAATCCTACCATGCCCTTGACCAGCATATGGTGGAATGTCCAGGTAGTTAACTTTGAGGCCCAAATGGACCTCAGCATATAACTGCTGAACAAAATACAATGGAATCTAGTCATTGTTTGGGTATAGACCATGTGCTGTGAGAAATCATGGGTAGGTCAATGAGGCCATAACATGATTGACACATCTAGTGACCTGGTATCCCCTAACCTTACGCACATTTTGATAAAATGGAAAACAAGTGGCTTTTATCATTTCTTTGGTGACACTATCTTATATTTGTTTAAGGGGAACGTCACCATGTACTTCTTCTCGCATGCAGGAAAGAATAGCAGTCACTCTATCCGGGGAATATGCACTCAGTCTCCTCTCACCATCTTTTAGTTTTTCTAGACTATGCAATATTAACATGCATGGTTCACTATATATCCCCGGTTTGCACCCTCGGGTGGCTAATGAATCTCTCAATTTTTTATCTCATTAATAGTATTTGCAAAACAAAGAATTCAAAGTACGTTGGAAAATGATACATTTCCATGTTATATATATATATACAGTACAACTAAAAAAGCAATGAGACTTTGGTAAATAATATATCTAGATAAAGAGAATACAAATCTAAAATAGAACTTGTAATAATTCATCTACTCATCAATAAGATTTTCATACTATTAACTTGATTTAAAAAGAATTGGAAGACAACTATAATCTATAACATAGCATCCTTAAATGGTTCAAATTTTAAATGAAACGATGAAAGAAAAGAATAAGAATACAAAGATTAAAGTATAAAATTATTTGAAAATAATTGGGGATAAAAAATATTTAATCTAATAGTTGTTAACATAAATGAATTTCAATTACATAGCCAAGAACATAAAAAAATTATAGATTGGAAAGCAAAATAAATATCTCATATTAAGAATCAAATCTAATTAAAGTTTGACTTCATTGCATACTTGTTATAAATATTCAATTAACTAATCCATACATATTATATATGTTAAAAATATATATAATTGTTATGCCCATAATTTTTCACTATATCTTGACGTGGATCTCCTTCAACTAGATCAATTAAAAAATTATTTGTAATATTGGAGGAAAATGGATTTAATATCATTAGAGTTGTCATGGAACTACCTCTCTTGATCAACGATAGATATTATCCACTCTTGAGAATGTAAATATGTTTGAGATAACTAAAAAATAATTTGTATCCCTTATATCCTTTCATCCAATGTAGCCTATCTCTTAATTGAGATCCTCTACCACAATTAAGTTCAAATATTCTAAGTTTTATTTCAACGATTTAGCAACCACTCATTGTAGAAAAGTTATTAGTAAGTGCTAAACCCAAAACAAGTTTTTTTTTCTATTTGGATCCATATTTTTTTCCATTCTAGATCTCTTTCTAGCCATATTCTTATTGTAAGATCATAGTAAGGTAGTGCAATAGATTTAAATGCATCCATTCCAAGACCATTGGGAGGTGGGTATACAATATGAACCAAGTATTAATTTCTAATGTTAATTATTGAAAGAAGATGAAGGTCCTTATTTACCCTTAAATGACATTTAAAATGGATATTTTAATGTTCAATATAATGAAATGTTTAAAAAATGAAAGTGACAATAATATTGAAAATAAAAATGTTGAACATGAATGTGAAAATATTGTAAAATTTGATGGAACACCTATTGATAAGAGTAGCATCATAGAAGAAGAAGAAGAAGGAATACATCAACAATTTCTTGACTAATGTGGATATGAACCCTATGACATTGAAATTGCACTCAATAATCGACTTGTTGATAACAATGATTAAATTGATAGCTCACATGAACCAATGAAACTCAATGTGTCTCCAAATTACATAAGAAGAGAGAACCTAAATGTGAAGAAGAAAAAGAAATTCAAAATCCATCTTTTTGTAATGAGTTTGTTAAAATTTAAAAACATTCAAGAACCCCAAAATGGTTTGAAATTGATGAGCATAATAGAAATTTTTGAAGGCAAGAGGTCATCACAAACCATTCGGTTGTGGGCTTCAAAAAATTTCAATGAATGGTTTTCCAATAAAATGTATTAACCAAAATATTCCAAATTTTTATACAATTACTAAAGATGTACAAAATGAGACCTTTACTAAATAAATTTCAAAGATTCATGTAAACAAAAAGTTTGATCGAAATAATATTGTTGTTAAAGTTTTTTTTAATGCATTCAATTCTATTGTAAATAATAGTAAGGAAAAAGATAAAAGAGTTGCTCATAGACTAATAACATCATTAGTAACAAATTAAATAATTAAAAAGGCTCAATTATTAAGGTAAACTTGTCTTGAATTAAGCCTAAATCGTAAAACATTATCAAAAGTACTATCAATAAGATCATGATTAGAAAGTCCTATTGAAAATCATACTTGGGCTTTTAGCAGTAGGCTTCCATGAGTCGATAAGAAGCTAATTAATAGCACAAAGGATGAAATTCAACAATTTTGACACTCTAACTCTAGATTTACATATGAGGTTGGAAACAACATTTTTTATACTCTACCTAGGCCATGATTTTGTTATGAGTACGAAGAGTTTATGATAGAAATACATCCATTATTGTTGAGTTAAAAGTAGGTTAAATATTATTTTTCTTAAAAATTCACTTTTATATAAATGTAGGTGTTTTGGAGAACAAAGCTATAGTATGAATAAATGATTGACATCGATGGCTATAAATTTCAAGGTGGGGACATTCAATATAATTCATAAGGTGTTATAATATTAAATGCTTTCATTGTTTAGTTAGTTTTAATCAATGTTGTATGATTTATTAAACATTTTTTTAATATTTAAATGTAGGTGTTTTGGGGAGTAGCAGTGATAGATCTAGCTCATTGAGAAAGGATATAGGTAGAGAGGAGGAGTGACCTTGACAAGGATTGAGACATGGATCACCTCAGGGTGGTAGATATGAGTGGAACATATCCATAGAGAAGGATAGGTGAAGAGGATAGATATAGGAGACAAATACCTTAGGGGCACCTTTTTAGTTGTGTGTATGCTCTACAGAGTGGATTTACTCATGAGTGCTTTGATGTATTTGAAGACACATTTGTATGAGAACATAGATAATATGATATGGGAACTATTAGTTGTGTTGATGATGGGTGTGATATTTTATGTGTATGTTGATGATGTGCATGATATATAGTTATATTTCTTGTATTTGGATGCTCATAGGTATGGATCATTTCTTGTAGTTGTGTTGATGATGGGTGTGATATTTTATGTGTATGTTGATGATGTGCATGATATATAGTTATATTTCTTGTATTTCTTGTATTGGGAACTAAATCAGAGAGAAATAGACCAACCACTCAACTCCTTAGAAAATAAGCTCGTGAATCTCAAACATTATTCCAATAAAAACATTAAAAATAATGAAATTCTCTTTTCTTAACACAAGAATCAAATTTTTCTATAGAAAAATGTGATCAACATAGATTAAATAACAAATAAAGCATAAATCAAATACTTTAATAGTATAAAATATAAAATGTAACCGAGCATTTGTGGGTTTGCATCCCACCAAGCATGTCAATTTGTAAGCATTGAATTTAAATAAATGAGACATTGAGGAAAATAAATGTAGACTTCAAATTGAATTAAAAAATCACCTCTAATAGAGTGAAAAGATGAATTACACAAAAAATGAACTAAAATTATAATGAAATACATATTGACAAATGGATATATCTTGCAAATGATAAAACATTTATTGCCCAACTAGATAAAATATACTTGCTCAAAATTGAGACGATAAAATGATGGATTTGATCTCAATTTATAGATTTTTTATATGATGGATAAATTGCTAGGATTTGATCATGTATCATGAGTTTAACCCAATTAAAATGTGGCTACTATTATTACCTAATTAACTAATTTATTTATTTAATGAAATTTCTTAATTATTTTGATCAATGAATTGATTGAATTATTTTCAATTTTTATCTAATTTGATTAAATATGTTAAATAATTTGATTGATATATAAACTAATTTATCATAATTTTCATTGAATTATCTAGGAATAATAGATTTACTTGGATTTATTTTAATTTATTTCAATATTTGTGAGAGAATGATTCATTTAAATATTTGGTTAATTTATTCTACTCGAGTAACAATGGAGGCTGATTTGATCAATAGGAGAGCATTCATCCCATCCCAAAAAGGGAGTACATTTAGAGTTTGGGACTTTTTTTTCAAAATGCTGAAGAAAATTTTCAAGATTGATTGCTGGCGTGTGGAGTTAGTAATTTGGGTGACCGTAGGTGACCAAATTCTATATGAAACTCTCTAGTTAATGTCTCTCTCTTAGGTAGTGTCTTTATTTTTGTTTAATGCTATGGATCTTCTTCAAAATTATGGTTTAGTTGCTTAGTTTGTAGTGGATTATGTTTTATAAGTTCTTTTTGGACCATTCCCTAAACAATGCCATTAGGATGATGACTTACATAATGAAAAATATTTTGTTGGGTGTTTGCTTAGACACAAAGTTTTAAAGGAAAACTCTAGTTTCCTTTGTGTTTGAATTTCTTTGAAATGAACCTTGCAAGAATGGGATGAATCTTTAGTGGAAAATACAATCAATGGACATAAAATAGAATTGGGCACTCTATTGTATGGAGAAACAATGGAGGCACATAAGGAAATGTTGTTTCTCCTCACTCATGTCCCTCACCCTCTGCTAGTTTTTGCTATATATATGTAATATATGGGCACTCAAAAAATATGTAATATATGTCTTCTTTTAGGTTTTTTTTCATTTATGGTAGGTTTTCTTAATCAATTTTGTCTATATATGATTGCTACAATCCTATTTGATGGGTCTCTTGGTTTTGTCCCTACACCTTCATGATTTGTGGGTTGACATGCCCTTCTCTATTTTGTACTTTACTATGGAAATTTTTACAATAAATATTTTAATTAGTTTAGGCCTTGATCATTTTAGGTCTGAAAAGAAAAATTAATTTGATTTTGATAAAGTGTAGGAATTAAGGTATCATGAATTTTGTTAATAAGTGGATGTTAGGTGTTCGGGTGGGGACCATGGTATGGATATGAGTGTATGTGAGATTTAGTGTCTACAAAATCCAAAGGTAAATCAAAATATTATAAACATAAAACTTTTTTTGGAAGGATAATATAAAACCAAATCTAAACACAATATAAACATTGTAATCACAACCATATGTACTATATATATGAGATTGCATACAACCATGTGTAAAATTTAAAACCATGTAAAATTTATTCATATGTTGTTTATTAAGGAAAAATGTCATAAATTATATTTCTAGAAATAAAAAGGACTACAAATATGGAGGGAAAAAATTAAATAATCTCAACATAGCAAGGATTTTACAAAGTGATAGATAATTTTCTCAAAAGAAAAAGGATGTGTTGTGTACAAGACAACAAACCACTTTTTCATGTTTTTTGATGTCTAAATATTTACTTTCCATACATGTTTACATGAATACCACATAAATTGAGATGAATACATGTTATAAATTTATAATTTATACATTTTTCTTGTAACTAAAATTAAATCTATTTATCCATAGCTTTGATTGTTGAAATGGGAAGGCATATTTCATTTACACAAGACAAAAATGTATGCAAAATGGGGAAGCAAAATACTGTATGTTGAAAATGCTTTAAAAACTTTCAAACAAATGCAATTTGAATTCAACAAATTTGAAAAAAATTGCATTTAGGGTTTCAAAATTAAACAAATAGATGCATTTTGAACTCTAAAAAAATTGAATTTTAAATACCTAGTGCTCGATAGTGCTCGATATGCAAACCAGAATGATGAACTTTGGAGAGACGAACTTAAATTTGCTTTCGCCGGAAAGAAAAACTCTGTTTGGTCGCCGTCACACTCTCGGTTCACCGCACGCACCAAGGAAAGTGACTGGTAAAATTAGAAAGTAAAAGTGACAGTTGAAAATGAGAGAATTTTTGGTTTTTGTCATATTTAAGGGGTTCGGTCGAACCTATGTTCGACCGAACCCATTTAAATATGATTTTTTTATTTAGGTTATATGGGTTCGGTCAAACCAGGGGTTCGACCAACATATGTGTTGGTCGAACCCCCTTATGAGGTTCGGTCGAACCATTGGGTTTGACCGAACCCATTGAATATGGTGAAAAGGAAAAAAGATAAATTTCCTTCCTCTTATAAATTGTAAACCACTATTCTAAAGCCACCCTAAAGTGACTCTATAAATTAAATAATTCATTCAATTCATTTGATTCACGTACGCACACTTCCTCCACAAAATAATTAATTGATTCTTCTAATTGAACACATGTCTTCTACATTTTCAATTAAATAATCTCATGCATAATTCTCTCCACTCCTGACTAACACTCTCTTAGTTCACTCAGCTAACTGGTTTTTCACCTCCTTTTGACTCACACACTCTAATCAATTAAATCACTTAACTAGTTAATCAACCTCCCATACAACCAGCTGACTAATCAATCAAATCACTTAACGGTTCAATAAATCTCTCTATCAAATCACTTAACTGCTCAATTAGGTCCTCACACTCAATTTGGACCATTCGAATTCAAATCAATCTCAACCGTCGAATTGTGAAGCTTCTATAAAAGAAGCCTTTTAACTCTATTTTTAAGAATCACAATCTTCAAAATTTTGCTATCATAATACTTACAGGTGAATATTGCATACTCACAATCTAAGGGCATTTGAGCATTTCAAAGCAAAGTTGAGAAGGATAATGGAAATGAATCAAGCAAGCATGGGAGTTAGTTGATATTGTTCTATGTATTGAATTCTTTTGATTGCATTGTGCTTCATTATTGATTTGGAAAATCTTAGCATAATAGGCAATTTTGTGATTGTTGTTGTTTTATGCTATCTTTATTCTTGTTCATTTTCCCTTATCATAGGAATAATTTGGAAATCCACATTCTTTTGAAAAATTTCAAAATTTATACCATTAATCATGTTTACTAAGAAGGAAACAAGGTAAAAAATCATGCTTAACCAGTACTATCCTTACCATGTTGCATTGGAGTTTTTGGACAAGTTCCCATCAACTCCCTTGACCTATTGCTTCCCTAATAAGCAATGATAGGGATTGCCACATTGGTATCCACCCTCTAGGGCCAAGTATGGATGATTATTAATCTATATGTTATGTTGCATCTTAAAATAATGATTGCTAATTATGTTCTAAATGTAAGATTCGTTATTTTTTGGAATCAAGCAATAAGATCCTTCATGTGTATAACTATTATTTGGAGAACATTCAGTTATATGACTTTGGGGGATATTTGATAATCATAATGACCTAAGGTATACTCTCATTCTCTTAATACCTCACATTCACATGAAGAAAATTATTTCTTTTCATGTGAACTTACTTGTCATTGATGATATATAAATTCTTAAAATTGATGTCCCCATTCAAAATATTATGTGAACTTACTTGTCATTGATAATGTATAACTTCTTAAAATTGATGTCCCCATTCAAAATATCATGTTAACTCACTTGTCATTGATGATGTATAGCTTCTTAAAATTGATGTCCCCATTCTAAATACAAATATGTTCATTTTGGGTGTCATTTGGGTTTATTGCACATTTTAACGATCTCCTTTATTTTATTGTTATTTCTTTTCTTAGGTATTGTTGGTATTTGTTGGAAAACACCATGGGTGGAAAAATGTTTCAAATCGAACCATCATCTTGTGCCAAACTTCAAAGGAACTATGTCATATACCAAAATATAACACCTTACTTTTGCACTATGTTGGGCCATGATGAGGATCTCATACATTAGTTCATGCAATCATCAAACCAAAGAAAAATGGAGGTGGGTAGCATTAAATTTACTATTTAAATTCATGATAAGTGAGGCCATGAGGGTTAGCTACTAAGGGAGAAAGGTGCACTTAATGAAGTATATCACATTGGAGGGTAGGTTCTTTGTTGTTCATTCCCATTTCTATTTACTTGCACACCTTAGACACAATCATTATATTGGTTTTCCTTTTTTTGTTGTATCATCATTAAAAAATTTGATTCCCATAGAGTCTTTCCCTCCTTTACACCAATGCTTAATTAATTTCTTATATTAGTTCAACCTTGTCCATATGGTCCCTACTAATCCCTTAAATTTGGTGGTGGTTTTGTTCAACTCGCAAGAAGAACTCCGAATATGAAGGATAGAACCAAAAAATGTCCTACATCCTCTTGTAAGATATTTGGTAAGTCTCTAGTCATCAGGTGCCCCTTTAGCTACCAATCATGTTGTGCAACCAAAGTTGATCAAGTCCCTTGTTGGAAATACTACTCCTTGAAATGATAATGTGTCCATTTCCTTTAAACTTGCTATAAATGCTAACAAAAATAATTATTCAAATCCTCTCCAACACTAACATATTCTTATTTCACTCAAGAAGGGCACTAGGAAGACCCCCTCCAAACACAAATAAGTTAAACACATAATTGATAGAATTAAATTTGATAAGGACCACATTTATATTGTTGATAAACTATGCTCTAATGGAAATGGGACTAGTATTTGGTCTTCTAAGGATTTAGAGTCTATGGGTAAGCACTTCTTGAAAAATCATGTTAGGCCTCATTCCCTAAATTTGGCTAGTAGTGCTAGAAGGTTAGCTAGGCACAAGTTAGTATCTCTAACGAAATTAACAAAAAGAGTAGTAGAAAGGGGGCTAAAATACTTGTCATTTAATGCCCCTTTCATTACCCATTTATTATAACTAATATGAGAAAATATTAAATAAGACCTCATGCTTAAAATGTACCTCTAGTTGTTTTGTTTCTTCCCTATTTCATGCTTTAGTTAATTTCCCAAGTTGCAAAACCCAAAAATTGGCTAAGGTCAAAGTTTTTAACAAGTTCTACAACCTATGTTGGCTCTTGATAAGGTTTCCAAAACCTTATTAGCTTCTAGAAAGGCTCTTAATACCTTGTTGAAACCCAACATATATTTCCTAACTCCTTTAAAATATATTTTTAATTTTTTTTTGGTGATTTCATTTTGTTTGAAAACTTCCTTAGGTACTCAAAAATGGTTTGAGAGCCAATAGTTTCTATCGACAACCAAAGGAAGGAAGAAAATAGGCAAGTCAAAGTTGTTTCAAAAAATTATATAGGTTTCAAAACCTTTGTTAGATCCCAAAGAGGTTCTCACAATCTCATCAAAGCCCAACAAGGTTATTGAAAAAAGCTCCATCACTGAAACTTTCACCAAAAAGTGTTGAGTCCCCAAGAAAGTAAAAAACATAAAAATTGAGTAAGGATTGATGTTGAACATGAGGAGAAATTGAAAGTGTTAGGTTTTTAAAATTTTATAAAGGTTATAGAACTTATGCTGGCTCCAAATGAAGTTCTCACAACGTCATTAGAGCCTGAAAAGGTTCTTAGAATTAGTTCTACCTTCGATGCCAAGTGCAAAAAAAAGAAAGAACTATGTTCAAAAGGAGGCAAAAAATGGATGAGATGAAAGTTAAAGGAAGAGACAAATCTTCCAAGAGGAAGAAATGAAAAAGGTTAAGTTGTCGAAAGTTTCCAAAATTTCAAAATCTCTATTGGCTTCCAATGAGGTTCTCATTATGCCATTGAATATCGACAAGGTTTTCATAACTAGTTCATTTGTTGATGCCAAATGTTGATGAAAAATGTTAAGAAAAGAGAGGTTGCTTCAAAAGACATGATTTTCATGGTAAGGAATTATTTATTCTACCTACCATTCTATAATACCATAAATTCCCCTACAATGCTCACCAACCACCAAATCCATTTGGGCATTAAAAATTAATTGTCTTATGCTCAACCATGATTGATTTAATACTACAAAAACCCATTTTTCGGTAATGCCATTCATTAGGCCATATTTTTAATTGATTTATTGGGTGAATTTCAATTTGATGATAAGTCATTAATGAAAGAATTGCATTCCATAGCTCAATTGATTAAATCAAATGTAAACATGTCTATAATTTGTTGGTTGAAGTGGTGTCTAGGGTTTCCTCTACTACCATAAATTACAACATCTTGTGTGCCTCATAATTAGGAGAATAAAGGTCCACAAATATCATTTCCAAGGGGTTCCTTCTCAATTTATATAGTAGATACAAAATAATATGAGTTCTTCTCTTGTAGCTCTATGTGATTGTAAATAGGCTCAATACCTCTCGATCAATAAAATTACTTTTTTTCACCTCCTCTCACTTTCCATATGTGGTGTAATTCCTTCTTACCTTCACACATGAATGAATTTACTACTTTTATGGATATGTATGCTATGTATAAATGACTTAGAATAATTAGCTATGGACTTCCTTCTCTCTTGGTATTTGTCGAATCCCTTATCTACCTCCCTATCCATTGGAGCTAATAAATGGAGATATGGGTGAGTTTAGGTAGTTTTATTGGTCCCTTATGTTATTATGAGAAAGGAGGAAACTCATTGAGTCTTAGTGCATCATTGTGCTTTTACCTTTCTATATTTATTTCCCCCTTTTATCTTATGAATTGTTAGAATATGGTTATCTTTTAGTTTACTTTATGTTGGGTTGGATCAACACATTTCATATAGGAGTAGTAATAAACTAGCCTTCTCTAAAGGTCTAATCCCAACAATAAGGTACCATCACTTGATATCATTTACATTGTTATCATTGGATTGCTGAACTCTAGGTTCAACAAAGGGTGCAAATCCAAGTGATAATATTTGTTGCAATTCTTGGTGGGACCAAATTAATGGACTTTATATCATTCAATTATGAGATTTGTGTTTCCCTTAACATATTATAGCCATTGAATATATTTTCAATTCCCTAGTGACTCTATAGGTTATGGTTTTAGATAATCCAATACATTTCATTCCAAGAGTGGAGACAAGAGCTTCTTCAAGAGGTAACTTCCAATTTGTTGAATTACTAATTTTTACTTTAAGAAGAAGAAATAAGAATTATGTCCCACTTAGAAGAAATAGAATATTTGTATCACCATCTCCAAGAGCATAATCTATTCCTCTTTTTGATATATTTCCTCATGCAAGAACTCTAATTCTTAATGTTTCTCCTAGCCAAACAAAAAAATATTTGACACTCATATGGCTATTCTAAGAAACCAAGCTTTTGTGACTTTCAATGGGGGTATTTATCTTAACCTACAACAACATCATGATATAATAGTAACACATTTAAGAAGAATACCCTATTTCACTAGTGAAAATTACAAAAGCCCTATAGTGCATATCCAAGATATTACAAACATTTTCTTTGTTCACTTATCACTGAGGATAAAGTATCTATTAGGATTATTTCCACCTCCTTGAAAGGTAAAGCATTACAATGGTATAGGATATTACAATCTAATTCATTTCGTAATTGGGATGAGCTAGGAGAGAATATTTACAAGATTTTTTTAAGAGACAAGTGACCACATATCCTTAGTTAAGTACCTAACAACTATCAAAAGAGACCCTTGTAAGTTCATGGGGGATTTTAACTTCAATTTCAAAAAGATTTGGGATAGAATCCATGCCTTGTTGAAGCCTTATCCTAACATTGATTTCCTATACTATCTAAGGTATTTGAATAGTGAAATTTCTATGATGATTCAATCTATGGGGGTGACTATATTATTAAATGCCTATGATACGATACGGGTAGATAATTATTTGATATAAGATAGGAAAATAGTCCCAAGGACCCCAATGCCTATCTTACCCAAGGTTCCAAACATTCAACCTTCTCTCACATCTATTCTCATAGTATTCAACCAACAAACTACTAGTTTTACTTCTCTCAAGGAGTTGCATGAAGTTAAGTCTTTGTTGTAGAGTTTTTAGAATGAACTAGTGGCTTTAAAGAGACAATAGGCCTAGATTAACATACCTTATCAGCCTTATAATCATGTGTATCAATAAAAAGGGCAACCATATTAAGGAAATACTCAAGGATATAATTAGTTGAGCTATGCAAGGCCCTTGAACACCATTAAACTAGCTACTACAAGCTCATCAAAGGCCCCTTTCCTAACATATAATAATTTGGATTAAGAACATGGATGGTGTTATGCATGTAATCAGACTCACAATAGAATATGCCAAATGAGACCCTCAATTAAGATTTGATGTTTCAAAGCACACCAATACTTTAAGAAAAAATATCTAGGCTATATCAAGAAGGGATGCTAATATAGTAGTAGGTGTGAAAAGAATCTAAATTCTAATGAATTGGGATGAGATTTTTTTGTGATGCCAATCATCATACATTATTGTTCTTGGATGAAACTAATGATGATTTATAGCCTGGTGATGTAAACTTTTCTCCTACTATTTATGGTAGTAATGCGAATGAGGAAGAGTGTGTCTATATCACAAAAACATTAGATGAATTGGTTCATGAAGTTTATTACTCGAAACATACATCCAATCATGATCAAAGTGATGAAAAAAATTCTAGTTTGATATATTACCTTCCTTTGTTCCTTTTTATGATTGAGACTACTTCTAATGCCAATTTTGTGCATAAGAATGGCATGAGAACTACTACAATAGAAGAGGAAATTAAAAAAATGGCATTGTTTTAATAGTGGACATGGAGGATGGATTGTGCCATAGGTTTAATTTTCTTAAATGTCACAATCAGTTACCAAGAAGAATTTGAAATAGTGAGATAATTTGAAGAGTATAGTTCTTCAGATGAATTATCTTATAATGATGATATTTTTGCTAGTAAATATTGCACCATGTTGAACAAGACAATTGAGAGGGCAGGTGAATCAGTTGTAACAAATTAATCTTTTAAAAATTCCACCAAAAATTAAATCATTCACAAAACCTTTATTCTGCTAATATAATTAATCATTAAGTGCAAAAGCACAAACTAAAACACACACATAATAACACCAAATTTATGTGGAAAACCTAATAAGGGAAAACCATGGTGAGGATTAGCTCATACAATATAGAGAATATAAA
>VDFB02349017.1:0-18544 GCA_007258455.2 Sequoia sempervirens | reverse complement strand
CTTATGAACAAACGTACTTGATGAGACTTTTTTCTAAAAGTCTTGCAGGTCCTGGCCTTGAATGGTTTTCCAATCAAAAGGATATCCAAACATGGGATGAGCTTAAACACAAATTCTGTTGTACCCCAAAATTAAAATTTTTTTTACACGTAGACATTTTGAAGAAATGAGTAAAAGTCTTGTCGAAACAGTCAAAAAGGTCAAAATTTGGGTGTGCATGTCTTGCATGGAGGGTTAAAACACAAAATTTTCAATTTCTGACGATCTGGGTCTGCTAAGAGTAGCTTAATCTACAAAACCCAGATCTCAGTTTTTCATCCCTAAATTTTAGGAAAACTGTTATTTTTAGAAATTTTCTCGAAATAGTAACATTTTCTGGGTTTTTCTAGGTTTCTTTTGAAACGGATACTAGCAAAATTTTCTAAAAATAGAAAGTTGGTCCGACAGGGTCCGAACTGATTTTGATTGGCTCAAAATGTGTCCGTATCAGGCTGGTACAGTCAGAATCTTAAAATAATCAGTTTTGCCCTACTGGGTCTATTCAGCTTTTTCAGAAGCATATCTGGAGTTCTGAGGTCATCAATGGAGGTCATCTGACTGCCAGGCATCAATATTAGCATTCAAACTTCCGGCAGAAGGTAAAATGATGAACATGCACGAGGATCGAGGAAGGAAAGTGAAAAGTCATGAAAATTTTCTAAGTCTGCTGAATTTGGGCGCCCCTGTTGAAGAAAGGTGCCCACCTTTTTAGGTCACCAGATGAGTGAATTAGGGTTTGGATCCCCAATAGAAGTTGTTCAGTTTTCAGTCAGCTTCGCGATGGATATCCCCGTCAGAGCATCCGATGATCCAGTCTCCAGCAAATTCAAGTCAAAGTAGAAGGTATAAAATGAAGATCTGAAACTTGAAGAAGATTGAATTGAGAATTTTTCTAAGTCTGGAGAAACTGGGCACCCTAGTTGAAGAAAGGCGCCCAACTTTTCAAGGGTGCAAACAGATGAACTTGCAGTCGAAGTTACAACGGGATGTCTTCAGAATTCAACTGGCTTTCCGGTGAGCTATTCAGCATGACAAACGGAGCTCGCAGTCATCAGATTCAAAGGGCTGAACAGAGGGTCCGATGAGAGGTGAAAAGAGAAATTCAAAGCAAAAGTGAAAAAATCAAAAAAATAAACTAAGTGTTGGTAAACTGGGCGCCCCCAGTCAAGATAGGCGCCCAACCTTTTGAAGGGTAAAAATCCACTTTTTGACAAAAGTGTCTCCAGAGGACTCCTCTTCATTCTCCGTCAGCTTCGCGATGAGCACAAACATTCAGCAATCCGATGCCCGGAGCTCAAGATTTAACAAGATCATCTGTGGAAGAGAGGTTAATGGAGAACTTGGAAATTAGAAAAATGGCTAGCACTGAAGAAGTTGGGCGCCCCTAGAAGGAAAAGCCTCCCGTGAATTCAGAGGTCGAAATCAAGTTTTTAGCAGGAGGTGTCTCCAGAACATCCTTTTCAGAATCAGTCAGGCTCCGCAGTGAACCACTCAGCTCGCCTGTCGGGTCTATCAGTCAACGAGAAATCAGAGGCGAAGTGGCATGTCAAAATGGAGGAAAGTTGAAAAAGTGGAAATTTTGGCTAAGTCTGGTGAAGTTGAGCGCCCCTCTTGGAGAAAGGCGCCCAAATTTCCATGCCTTATAAGATTTTTGGAAGTTTTCAGAATTTTCAAAATTTGCAAAGGAAGAGGATGGCATCCAAAACTGAGAGGCTGAGATTTAGGGTTTTGAAATAAAAGCAGAAAAAAAAAGAGCAAAACCTAAATCAGAACCTAAGTCTATTTAACACTTCTTTTCAATGTATTTTTCATTATTTTTGCAGGTAGCATCCAGAGGAGAAAGTTGGAGCAGCAAGTTTGAAGAATTTTTGTGATTCAAGAATCCATAGTTGCTGGTTTTACATCATATTTTTCAGACCAGCAAGCATAAACACTTGTTCTTTCAAGCTTTTTGTTCCAGAAGATCAAATTTTTCAAACAAAAGGCCAAGGCTTTCAATTTTTCAGTCATCTGGGTCATTTTGCCTCTATCTTCTGAAGAATTTTTCAAGAACTTCATCAAGTTGCAACAAGTGCTTTTATCTTGCATGTCAGTGAAAACCTCAGTGCATTCAAATTTCAACCATCTGGGTCCTTTCTAATCAGTCTTTTGAAGAAAACCCATATCGCAGCTTTTTTCCAAAAACCTAGGGTTGGCTGCTTTTTCGATCAAACGTCAGAGTTTTGCAATTTCAATCAACTGGGTCCATTTCTAATGATATTCTGAACAAAACCCAAATGCCAGCTTTTTTTGAGAAAAATTAAAGAAATTAGGGTTTGTCAGCTACCAAAATTCAAGATTTTCAAAATCTGGACGACTGGGTTGTCTTGTACCTTATTCTCAACAAAACCCATATCTCAAAAATTTCAAAAATTGGCCCGCTGGAAGCACAAAAATCAAGATTCTAAAATAGAAATTGTTCAAGACTTGTCCGGGAATCCGTATGCAGGTTACGCCATTCTTCGAAGTTTTCTCGCCAAATGGAGTATACACTCCTACCGTTTCCTTTCAAGTCCTAACTTAACTTTTCATGATTACATCAAAACAAATGACAGACTTGCATCATGTCAAGCCGGTGTTCAATCTACATCCCTTGGAGAGAGCAGGCAACACTTCAATCAAGAACCTGGGTCATTCTGGACTCCTCGCAGATACATCTATTCCTCTATCAGTTCAGAGCCTTGAGTTCGTAATCGCTTGCATTAAGCATTACAACCTGGCTACTAGGGAGATCCAGTCAGCAGATGGTAGGTTGATTTGCAGTCTAAAGCCTGATATGGTCGAAAGGTGTTTTTCCATTCCCCCATGGCCTGAAAGCGTAACTCTTTCAAGGGATGAATGTGAAAAGATGTGGAATATGCATAAAGACAAATACAGCAAGAAGATTGCCCAGAGATGGATGAAAGAAAAACATAAGACATTTCCCAAGAATGTCGGACGAGGGGAGTTCAAGGACGAGGTTGCCATCATCATCACTTTGCTCAATAGGGTCACTGGTTCTGAAGATGCCACCAAGTTCCAACCTTGGATGTTTTATGCCATACCTCACATTATGAAAAAGACTGAGTTTTATGATTGGCCTACTTTGATTAGTGATTGCCTACATCAGCAAATAACAGAATATTTCCAGTTTCATGTATTCCACATGGTGTCATATCTAGTCTACCTAGTGGCCTATCAAGGTCAATTCAGAGGATTGAACACCGAGGGATCATTGAGCGTTCAACACATATATAACTATTATCCCCAATTGGAATTCACAAAGTCGTTGCACCACTACAAAAGGGTGAACGAGGCATTCTTGATGTACACAGTGTGTGACTTAGACAATGAATTGCACGTCCGCATCTCTTCAGTTGCCAGGGCAGTAATGGCGGAATGGGCAGATTGGTTTATACAGTTTCCTACCTTTACCTATCTCAGGGTTTATGGTTATTCAGGTGCCCCGCTCATGTTTCCAAGGTATCCGTCAGATGAGGTTATCTTCATGGAATTCTTGAGGCAAGCTCATGGTGTCCATACAATCTTGAGAAATAGAAAGAAACCCTCTCTTCACTTTCCATTAGGGTTGGGTATTTATACATGCAGGACTGCTACAGATGCCAGGACAATTGGAGAAGAGTTAGATAAATTTGGTCTCAAATCCTACAGCGAGAGGTGATCATTTGATCCTCATGGTGTCTATGCGGGCCGGTTGGAGAAGAACTACAATCACATACCCGCACTTGAAGATTTTTGGGCTAACTGTGCAGATGAGTTTGAAGTAAGAAGGCGTAGTTATAGCAGGCTGACTCTCCATTAGATGAAAGACTGTTTAAATGAAGATATAGAAGGGCTCTCTGATGATGATGAAGATTTCCTTCTACCAATGTACACTCAGAGACGAATCGAGGATCAGCCTCTTCCACAAGTTAATTGGGCAAACAAGGAATCTCTTTCAGTTGAAGACAGAACAAGACAAGTCATTGAGTATAGTAAGGTTTTCTTAGTGCTTAAAAGGAAGAACTCTATTCCAGTAGCAGAGCCGCCGAGGATAATTCCCTCTTCTTCTACAGCACAGTCAAAAGGAAAGGGTAAAAGTCAGTCTCAAGATGGCGTCAAAGGATGTAGATCAAATAAAAATGTAAAGAGAAGGTTGGATTTCTCAGGCATAGTTATACAGGAACAGCCTACAGTTGATTCAGAAGTTCCTCTTGATGAGCCCATACCTCAGAATGAAGCAGAGGAGCCACCTTCAACACATGTTCCTGTACCTTTGACGGGTTCGTCACCAATTCATATTGATCTTGATATCGAAGATGATGAAGAGATCGCAGCAGTACCTCCTGAGGAAGTTAGTAAAGATACTACGATGTCTTGGCTTGAGAACTCCTTAGGAAGGGTTAGGAGAAGGCCTTCATATCAAGTGAGTGTTGATGATCTCGATAATATTTATCAAGAACCTCCTAAGAAGAAGGCAAAGAAGCAAGTTCACTTTGATAGGAATCCTGATAACGAGATAGTCATGTAGACTGCAGTGCCCCCAGAAGACAAGAATAGGGATGAGGTGAACATGGATGACTTCGTCATGGTCAAGGCTAATCTTGGTAGAAATTGCATATGCAGATTTGAGTCTCTTCAAAGTTGTATCCGAAAACCTCCATGAAAGAGTGCTTAAAGACGGAGAAGATAAGGCAGCCCTCAAGGCTGAAAATCAGCAGCTTAGGCTTTTCATTTCTAACCTTGTTCATGGTTCTTCACAAGCAACCCAGTTGCTGCCCCAGATCTTGGAGACACCAGCTGATCACCATCAATTAAGACAGCTGGTCATATGTGGGAAAGAGACTCAGGAGTGGATCGAGAACTTCATTGTCAGAGGAAAGAAGATCTTGGCTCGGATGTTTCAGTTGAGAGAAAATGCTCATGAACTTCGTCGAGGTATCCAAGGATTTGAACAAACATTGGCTGAAGTAAAACCTAGGCATGAGATTATTATTGCTGATTTAGACACAGCCTACGGTTCAGCAGTCTCAAAGGAGCACAAAAGACAAATCCTTGCTTGGAGAGAGCGTCATGTTTTCAAAGTTAAAACGTATGAGAGGATATCCGAAGAATTCATCGCCTACAGACAGAGGGTGGTTGAAGCTCTTCTTTTAATCGCTGAATTTGTCATAGATCCCTCCTCGGTAATACTGAAGATGACGATAGATGGAGGAGGTGCAAAAATCAGTCTAATGTTGTTCATAGTTGCAAATTTAGTTGGCTAAGGATAGGCCATATTTCTATGATGTCAAAGAAAGTTCGATAAAGCTGCCAATGAGGTTGAAGATTTCGAGATCTATTACGATGCTGAAGATATTCTTGAAAAGCAGTGCTTTGTTGTTGATGGCATAGATGCACCGAATCGGTACACAATTTCTAACTTCCTAGCAGATGTGATCGAGCTTTAAAGCATCTTTCTTCTAGAAGCTTTCTTCCCCGCTTTCTTTCTATTCTTGGAATAATCCTTATCCATTCTTTTGAGGATAGAAAGAAGATAAGATGTAAACATATGCCTCGCCGCTTTTTAGGGTTTTATCTTTCTAGATTTTAGCAATAAGCTTGCTTCTTGCTGGCGTCTTTAGATTGTGAAAGCAAGGAGATTTTAGGGTTCCCTACTCCTCTGCTTCTCTATAAATAAGAGCCTTTGCTCATTTAGTTTCTTTTAACGGTTATTGTCATAGCAAATTGCGAGCCTGAATTGCAGCAAATTGTTATTCAGTTTCAGTTCACTTAGTTGGAACCGTGCTAGTGAGAACAAAATGCTGAGCCTATTGTGCCTTCTATTTGTTGCTCAAGTATTGTTCATTTGTGTTGTGATAAGCAAATTGTTGAGCCTCTTTAGCCAACAAGGAGTTAGTGAGATTGTTGTTTTCTATTGTGTTAAGAATAAGTTTGCAAGCCTCCTTAGCTGCAATTTCTTGTTCAAGGCATGTTAGAAGGGAGTTTTGTTTCAGAGATTTGAGTAATAAAATCATGAGCCTCTTTTGCCTTGGTTGAAAATCTCAGATTTCCGTTATCTATGTTATGCTTTCATGATCTTTATTTCAACTTACAGTGAAGTGTGTAGGTGTTTGTTGGGAGAGAGATTATTAAAGTATTTTTGTCAGAGAATCTACCTTGTTAATTTCTAACTTCTCTTGCTCTGCTATTACTTGAGAGGTTAGGAATGTCTTTAGTTTAAGTTAGTCGTAGTTGAACTTCTTATCAGAAAATCTCAGCTGCGGCGTTTGTGTTTAAAAAACCTTGTGCTCTAAGCTGATCCAAAAAGATAGGCAACTTAGTTTTAGTTTACTTTCTTGAATACCATCAGCAAGAGGGAGCTTCCCCTCCTAATTTGAAGAGCAGTTTATCTGTGCATAGCTGTCCGTTTTCAAATCCGCATTCCAGAGGTGCGAATTTAAACGCCAACAGTTTTCTGGCGCCCACCGTGGGGCATGAGGCTTTAAACAACAAAGAAAGCTTAGGCTTTATGTCACGGGTATGACCATCTGGCGTCCTACTGCTCCAGTTCAACAACCTGATCTTACACCTCCAGTTATCCAGCCAAGTTTCCAGATAATTGAAGGAGAGCAAGTGGACATTATCAGCAGCCTGAGAAGTTTCATCTTTGAGAAGAAGGAGACCCCTGCTCAGTGGAGAAACGCTGCTGCTATTCTAGACAAAGAGGAAGAGAAAGCCGATATTGCAGCCGAGAGACCTGTCTTGCCATCACCCGCGTGGGACTAGACAATCCTGGCTTACATAGTCTATACAAGGAGGAGAACAAGAACAAATCCGCTTTTCCAAGAAGATACTTTCCTTCCACATACGCATCATACAGAAGTTGGAGAATCATCCGACACAGTACCTGAATCCGACACAGTTCCTGAGTTCAACACCGTACCTGTGTTCGAAGAAGAAGAGTTCGAAGCAATGGGTGATAACCGCAACAACGATGACAACAACAATCGCAATCGGAGAAGAGGTCCCCCACTGCCTTGGGGTGACAATATTGGACCTTTGGCCTTAGGGGCAAATCACGAATTGCCTAAGGGGTCAAGAAAGCACTTTCCACGTTTCCAAGGTGATGGAAGTCAACATCCTGATGATCATCTTTCAGCCTTTTCAACGGCTTGCGCTGTTTTGCATGTAGGTCATGAAGATGTTGCTGTTCGTCTCTTTGTTGAGACACTCGCGGGAGCTGCTGCCGAATGGTTCAATCATTTGGGGCCCGGTTGCATAACCAACTGGAATACTATGACTGAAAAGTTTCTCGCGAGGTTCAAACCAGCTGAAGATAGCCACCAGTTGTTCGCTCGACTTTCCAATTCAAAGAAGGAGGACAATGAACCAATGAGAGAGTTCGTAGCAAGGTTTAACTGCCTGGTTACTCGTCTTTCATATACACTCAATCCATCGCCTGAGATCCTGTTAAGCAGTTTTGTCAACGCACTTCCATCCGAGATAGCTTTTATCATAAGATCAGCGCACGAAACAGAACTGGGAGAAGCACAACAAGGTGCAATAGAAATTGAAGACAACATGATCACCTCAGGAAAGATCAGAGGAGATGCTATTAGACCTTTGGTTCAAAGTTCTGCTGATCCATTACTTCAAAGGGTTGCAAATGAAGTAACTATTCTCAAGAGGCAATTGCCACTTCAGCCAACGCCTCTTGCTCAAGTTGCACCACCACCTGCCTTGCCCGCACCACAGCAGCCTTATCAACCTCAGCAGCCATATCAGCCAAGGAGGAATAACTTTCAGCCTTACAACAATTACAAGCCACGAGGGCCACCTCCACCAAGGCAAGCGGCCGACAATACACAAAATGCTGTGTTTTGCTCTTTTCATGATTCCACTGAACATGCCGGCGCATCTTGCCCTGAAAATGTCAGAATGAACGAGATAATGGGATATGCCGAAGCTGCACCTGCACCAAGTTTCGTTCCAACTCCAAGTTCGAATGTTGTCTTACCTCAATCGGACAACTTCGATGGCGACTCCGCAACGGGCTACTTTGAAAGTGAACCCGATTTTGAAGAACAAGAAGAAGATATTTGTCAGTACTCTCTTGCAGTTAATCCTGAGAATCATACGACTCCTGTGTTTACCAGAGCTCAACATCTGAGAGCACACAAAGAAGAAGAAGAAGAGAGGCTGAAGATATCAAAAGAAAAAGTAAAAGAAGTAGCTTCTACTTCAAATATTAAGTCTTCTCAAGAGAACATGAAAGCAGTTGCTGAAGGTTCGTCCTCAGCAAATTTTGATATTGTAGATTCATTGATGAAGAACAAAGTGCAGATTTCTCAGTTAGAGTATCTCCAAGATCATCCAGAGCAAGTGGACCGACTTCTCAAATTTGTGAAGAAAGGACCTACCAAGCAGCCCACATTGCTCGAATCATCCGTTTCGGCGGAAGACAAGCCTAAGCCCTTCTATATTTCTCTATATATAGGAGGTTACAAATTAAGCAATTGTATCATCGATTCCGGAGCTTCCGATAACGTCATGCCTCTACAAGTGATGAATGCTCTAGGACTTTCGTGCACCAAGACAAAGGACAAATGCTACTCACTGGAGTCCAAGTCGGTGCCGTTGGTCGGTCAATTAAAAGATGCTCAAGTGAGGTTGGCGGCTTGTCCTGAAAAGAAAATCATGATGACCATCCTAGTAGCTGACATTCCAGCAAGCTACGGGATGCTATTAAGCAGAAGCTTTTGCAAGGACCTCGGTGGAGAGATTCAGATGGATTGGTCTTCTGCAAATATTCCATTAAAGAAAGGAACTTTCAAGCTGGAACCAGAACCCAAATCTCGATTTGCGGTCGTGAAGTCTCAAGATCCTCAAGCTCAAGTTTTATATCAAGAAACGGGTCTTGGTACTTACGCCATGCTGTCGGAGGTTCCTGAAGAAAGTCAAGAGGTCGCATGCATCGTAGAGAAATCAGCAGATGATCCTAAGTTGTGGACTTTGCAGTTCGATGGGAGTTGTTCCACTGCTGGTTCAGGAGCGGGAGTTGTGATAATTTCTCCCGAAGGACAATTATATCCTTTTGCATACCGCTTGCAATTTGAATGTACAAATAATACGGCGGAATATGAGGCGCTTTTACTAGGTCTCAGGAATGCAAAAGATATGGGTATCAAATACCTTAAGGTCGAAGGTGATGCAGAGCTTGTTGTAAAGCAAGTCAGAGATCAATTCAGAGTGAAAGCAGATCGTCTTCGACATTATAGAAATAGGGTGTGGAATGCAATAGATTGGTTCGAAGCATTTGATATCAAGTATATTCCACGTCTAGAAAATAGCAGAGCAGATGCCCTCGCGGTATCAGCTTCACTTTTCATGCCACATTCTGACTTTCGTCAGAATGCGTTTGCTATCGAATTAATATACAGGCCAGCTGTACCTGACAACTGTGATAATTGGCAAGTCTTTAACGATGATGAACACATTAAGGAGTTTCTTGTTATGGGAGATAATTTCAAGGAATTGTTCTTTGAAGGCAGTTCATCTACTCACAGAGAAGCAATAACAGAAGTTTCTGATACGCCAAAGATTGCTGAAGATAAAGAAGTTCCAGAAGAACCAGAATCCAGCATAATCCAGTTGAAAGGAAATAAAATTCCCAAGGGTTTAGTTTCCTTGGAGAATATTTTTGACAGGCATGATAGATACATTCAAGAGCAGAGAAATTCAAGTGACAGAACTTCTGCCGAATATCAACAAGTCAATATTGGTACAATTGACAAGCCCAAGCTTGTTAATTTAGGTACATGCTGCACGGCAGAGGAGAGCGAGAAGTTCATTTCTTTGTTCCAGCAATACCGAGATGTCTTCGCCTGGTCATATGAAGATTTAAAAGTTTTTACACCAAGAGAATTGTCTCACACAATTCCTCTTCGACCTGAAGCAAAGCCCTTCAGGCAAAAGCAAAGACACTACAATCCGCGGATTCAAGACACCATCTACGCGGAGATCCAGAAGATGGTGAATGCAAAGATCATCTTTCCGATCCATCATTCCACTTGGGTGTCGAATATAGTTCCTGTGCGCAAGAAGAACGGAGAAATCAGAATTTGCGTCGATTTCAGGAACCTGAATCAATCATCGCTCAAGGATAATTATCCTTTGCCAATCATGGAGCACACTTTACAGACGGTTACCGGTTCAGAGATGCTGTCTCTATTGGACGGTTTTTCTGGTTATAATCAAATAGCGGTGGCTGAGGAAGATCAATTCAAGACGGCGTTCACAACCCCGTGGGGTACGTTTGCCTATGAAAGAATGCCCTTCGGCCTCATCAACGCCGGTGCTACATTTCACAGAGCCATGGATTTGGCGTTTGGTGATTTGAAGAATAAAGTAATAGTTGTCTATCTTGACGACCTCACTGTTTTCTCAAAGACACGACAAGATCACTTTTCACATCTAGGGAAAGTCTTTGAGAGATGCAGATATCATAAAATATCATTGAATCCCAAAAAGTCTATCTTCGCGGTGACGGAAGGCAAGTTGCTTGGCCACATCGTCTCCAAGGAGGGAACTCGAATTGACCCAAGCCGGGTTGAAGCTATTCGAAGTTTGTCTCTTCCAACAAGCAGAACAGGGGTACACTCTTTCTTTGGTAAGGTAAATTTCATACGAAGATTTGTACCAGATTTTTCTGAGTTGACTAAAGATATATCTGCTATGATGAAGAAGAAGACAGTTTTCAAGTGGACGGAAGAAGGAAAGAAGGCATTCGCAGCGATAAAAGAAGCCATCAGTCGAGCTCCAGTGCTAGTCCGTCCTGATTTTGAAAAGGAATTTATCCTTTATTGTTATGCATCAGAGTATACTCTGTCTGCCATTCTGACACAAAAGTTAAATGAAGAAACTGAATCTCCAATAGCTTTCATGAGCTGCAGTTTCAAGGACAGCGAATCAAGATACTCTCAGATTGAAAAGAATGCCTATGCGGTGGTTCGAACTGTAAAGAATTTCAGATTTTATATCCTAAATTCTCACACCGTCATGTATGTCACAGATCCAGCAGTAAAGAGCGTGTTAACTCAACAGGAGATGGGCTCCAAAAGAGGAAACTGGGTCGCAAAGGTACAAGAGTATGACTTGGAGATCAAGCCAACCAAACTCATTCGCGGGAGAGGTCTTTGTCAGTTAATGGCGGAAGATGGTGATAAGAAACTTCAAGCCAAAGGTATACCTGAGATTGAACCTGAAGTTAAAGAAGACCTTCCAATGGTCTTGCTGATCGAATCTTCGGGAGAATGGTTTACTGAGATATGGTATTACCTAACATACGGTGATTGTCCAAATCACCTGAACAAGCAACAAAGGAGAACGCTTAAGCTAAAAGCGCAGAATTATATAATCATCAGCAATGTTTTGTACAAGCGGGGCCTTGACGGAACATTCTTGTTGTGTGTTACCAAAGATCAACAACGACGCTTGCTGGAAGCTTTCCATAATCAAGCATGCGGTGGTCACTTTTCATCGAAGGTGACAGCTTTTAAAATCTTGCGGGCTCAGTTCTTTTGGCCGACTATGTTCCGCGATGCATACGAGTGGGTACATAAATGTCAGTTGTGTCAGCAGTTTGTTGGCAAAGCAAAGTTAGCAGCCGCTCCTCTCAGGCCAGTTGTTATAGATGCTCCATTTCAGCAATGGGGTCTAGATTTTATTGGTCCTATCAACCCACGTTCTAGCAAGGGGCATATTTATGTCCTTACAGCCACTGATTATTTCACTAAATGGGTTGAAGCCATTCCTACCAAGCGAGCTACGTCCGAGGTCGTGTGTGAGTTCTTAAAGGAAAACATTGTCACACGCTTCGGAGTGCCTCGCAAAATTGTGACAGATAATGCAACATGTTTCTCATCAGAGGAGCTAATGGAGTTCTGTTTTGATCACAGCATTACACTATCTCATTCATCAGATTATTACCCCCAGGGTAATGGACAAGCTGAATCATCAAACAAGAACATTGTCACAATCATTCGCAAGTTGGTTGATTCCAGTCAGCGAACTTGGCACAAGAAACTTTATGATGCTCTCTGGGCCGACAGAATTACTCCGAAGAGAGCCATTGGTACCTCACCCTTTATACTCCTGTATGGTACAGAAGCAATGATACCCATCACATTGGAGTTGTCCGCCTTGCAGCTGGCGACCTCAGTAGAAGATGGAGAGTTCACAGATCCTGTTCAGAAACGTATCTTGTACCTGACTAAGCTTCAAGAAGAAAGGGAAGAGGTAGTAGATAGAATCACTCAGCACCAAGAGCGGGTGAAGAAAATTTTTGACAAGAAAGCTCGCCATCGAGATTTCGAGGTTGGAGATCAAGTCCTCTTATGGGATAAGAGACATGAGCCCAAGGGAATGCATGGCAAATTTGATTCCTTGTGGCTGGGACCTTTCACAATTCACGAGCTCGCCGGAGAGAACACTTATATTCTCTCGCGCTTGGATGGAAGTCTCCTCCCTCTACCTCACAGCGGGCGGTATCTGAAGCACTTCGTCCCTTCGGGGGTGGAGTAAGTTCTCAAAACTCAATCTTTGTACATATTTTTCATTGCTTTCCGTGATGTGTTTCCCCTTTCCGTGATGTTTTCATTATGTTGTTTTTCCCCTTTTCGTAACAGTCCTGTCGTGTTATAGGTGATTAGGAGTCTTGTTTTAGGTGATTAGTAGGGAAGTCCAACTATTAGGTGATTTTTAGGAAGTCCGGTAATAGGTGATTAAGGAATGTCCTGCAAATTAGGTGATTAGGAAATGATGCTGACTCCGATACCCAATGGACAAGGCACTGGTCTAAGCTCAAAATTCAGAGATTCTATGGTTCTCCTATGCCGCAAGTATCCGCCATGGTCCCCAAACAGAGCCAATGTTGTACCCCAAAATTAAAATTTTTGTTACACTTAGACATTTTGAAGAAATGAGTAATAGTCTTGTCAAATCAGTCAAAAAAGGTCAAAATTTGGGTGTGCATGTCTTGCATGGAGGGTTAAAACACAAATTTTTCAATTTCTGACGATCTGGGTCTGCTAAGAGCGGCTTAACCTACGAAACCCAGATCTCAGTTTTTCATCCTTTAAATTTTAGGAAAAACCGCTATTTTAGAAATTTTCTCGAAATAGTAAAGTTTTCCTGGTTTTCCGGGTTTCTTTCTCAAACGATACATCGAAAATTTCTTAAAAATAGAAAAATTTCTAAAATAGAAAGTTGGTCCGACAGGTCCGAATCGATTTTGATTGGCTCAAAATGTGTCCAGATCAGTCAAAAATGTAATCTGCAATATTCAAATTTTAACTTACTGGTCTATCTTTTTCAGAAGCATATCTGGAGTTCCGAGGTCATCAATGGAGGTCATCTGACTGCCAGGCGTCAATTTTAGCATTCAAACTTCCGGGAGAGGGTGAAACGATGAACATGCACGAGGATCGAGGAAGAAAAGTGAAAAGTCATGAAAATTTTCTAAGTCTGCTGAGTTTGGGCGCCCCAGTTGGAGAAAGGCGCCCACCTTTTTAGGGCATCAGATGAAGAAATTAGGGTTACGGTCTCCAATGAAAGTTGTTCACTGTTCAGTCGGCTTCGAGATGGATATCCCCGTCAGAGCATCAGATGATCCAGTCTCCGGCAAATTCAAGTTGAAGTCAAGGTATAAAATGAAAATCTGGAACTTGAAGAAGATGAACAAATTGAAAATTTTTCTAAGTCTGGAGAAACTGGGCGCCCCAGTTGAAGAAAGGCGCCCAACTTTTCAAGGGTGCAAACAGAGGAATTTGCAGTAGAAGCTATAACGGGATGTCTTCAGAATTCAACTGGCTTTGCAGTGAGCTATTCAGCACGACAAACGGAGCTCGCAGTCATCAGATTCAAAAGGCTGAACAGAAGGTCCGACGAGAGGTGAAAAGAGAAATTCAAAGCAAAAGTAAGAAAGGTGAAAAATAAACTAAGTGTTGGTAAACTGGGCGCCCCCAGTCAAGATAGGCGCCCAACCTTTTGAAGGGTGAAAATTCACTTTTTGACAAAAGTGTCTCCAGAGGACCCCTTTTCATTTTCAGTCAGCTTCGCGATGAGCACAAACGTTCAGCGATCCGACACTCGGAGCTTAAGATCCAACAAGGTCGCCCGAAGAGGTGAAAGACATGAATAAATTGGAAAATTTTCTAAGTCCGATGGAAGTGGGCGCCCCCCTTGAAGAAAGGCGCCCAAGCTTTAAAGCCTTCAGATGATGGAATTTGCAGAAGTAACGTCCAAGAAGGCCTCGCCAAAATCAGTCTGGCTATCCAACGAAACACTCAGGCAGTCAGTCCGATCAACGTAGCTCCCGGAATCGAAGATTCACCATCAAAGGGAGAAGGAAGAACTTGGAAGGCAGGAAAATGGCTAACACTGGAGAAGTTGGGCGCCCCTAGAAGGAAAAGCCTCCCGTGAATTCGGAGGTCGAAATCAAGTTTTTAGCAGGAGGTGCCTCCAGAACATCTTCAGAATCAGTCCGGCTCCGCAGTGAACCACTCAGCTCGCCTGCCGGGTACACCAATCAACGAGAAATCAGAGGCGAAGTGGCATGTTAAAATGGAGAAAAGTTGAAAAAGTTGAAATTTTGACTAACACTGGTAAAGTTGAGCGCCCCTCTTGGAGAAAGGCGCCCAAACCTTCATGCCTTAGAAGATTTTTGAAGATTTTCAAAATTTCAAAATTTGCTTGAGAAGAAGATGGCGTCCAAACTTGAGGAGCTGAGATTTAGGGTTTTGAAAATAACAGCAGAAAAAAAAGCAAAACCTAAAATCGAACCCTAAGTCTATTTAACACTTCTTTTCAATGTATTTTTCATTATTTTTGCAGGTAGCATCCAGAGGAGAAAGTTGGAGCAGCAAGTTTGAGAAATTTTTGTGATTAAAGAATTCATAGTTGCTGGTTTTACATCAGATTTTTCAGACCAGCAAGCATAAACCCTTGCTTTTTCAAGATTTCTGTTCCAGAAGATCAAGTTTTTGCCAGATTGCTTTCAATTTTTCAGTCATCTGGGTCTTTTGCCTCTATCTTCTGAAGAATTTTTCAAGAACTTCATCAAGTTGCAGCAAGTGCTTTTATCTTGCATGTCAGTGAAAACCTTAGTGCATTCATAATTCAACCATCTGGGTCCTTTCCAACTACCTTCCTCGAAGAAACCCATCGCAGCCTTTTTTCAAAACCTAGGGTTGGCCGCTCAATCAAACGCCGAGTTTTGGTGAATCCAAATCATCCGGTCCATTTCCTAACGATGTTCTCAACAAACCCAGATTTTTCGAAAAATTGAAGAAATTAGGTTTGCTGCTTTTTCACCAAAATTCAAGATTTCAAAACGGACGATCCGGGTTGTCTTGTATCGGGCTATTCTAAACAAAACCCATATCTCTACAGAAAAATTTCTCAAAAATTTGTCTGTCGGAGCATAAAAATTAGCATTCTAAAAATAGAAATCGCTCAAGACTTGTCTGAACCAAGGCGAGTTTACAATCATTCTTCGAGTTTTCTGAAATGGAGTACACTCCTAATGTTTTCAAGTCCGAATCAGCACTTTTTCACAATTACATCAAAACAGCTGAGACAGACTTGCATCATGTCAAGCCGGTGTTCGACCTACACGCCTTGGAGAGAGCAGGCAACGCTTCAATCAGGAACCTGGGTCATTCTGGACTCCTCGCAGCAGCGTCTATTCCTATATCAGTTCAGAGCCTTGAGTTCGCACCGCTTGCATTAAGCATTACAACCCGGCCACTAGGGAGATCCAGTCAGCAGATGGCAGGTTGATTTGCAGTTTAAAGCCTGACATGGTTGAAAAGTGTTTTTCCATTCCCCCATGGCCTGAAAGTGTAACTCTTTCGAGGGATGAGTGTGAAAAGATGTGGAATATGCATAAGGACAAATACAGCAAGAAGACTGCCCAGAGATGGATGAAAGAAAAACATAAGACATTGCCCAAGAATGTCGGACGAGGGGAGTTCAAGGACGAGGTTGCCATCATCATCACTTTGCTCAACAGGGTCATTGGTTCCGAGGATGCCACCAAGTTCCAACCTTGGATGTTTTATGCCATACCTCACATTATGAAGAAAACCGAGTTTTATGACTGGCCTACTTTGATTAGTGACTGCCTACATCAACAAATAACAGAATATTTCCAGTTTCATGTATTCCACATGGTGTCATATCTAGTCTATTTGGTGGCCTATCAAGGTCAATTCAGAGGATTGAACACCGAGGGATCTTTGAGCATTCAACACATATATAATTATTACCCTCAGCTGGAGTTCACAAAGTCGTTGCACCACTACAAAAGGGTGAACGAGGCATTCTTGATGTACACGGTGCGTGACTTAGATAATGAATTGCACGTCCGCATATCTTCAGTTGCTAGGGCAGCAATGGCGGAATGGGCAGATTGGTTCATACAGTTTCCTACCTTTACCTATCTCAGGGTTTATGGTTATTCAGGTGCCCCGCTCATGTTGCCAAGGTATCCGTCAGATGAGGTTATCTTCATGGAATTCTTGAGGCAAGCTCACGGTGTCCACACAGTCTTGAGAAATAGAAAGAACCCCTCTCTTCACTTTCCATTAGGGTTGGGTATTTATACATGCAGGACTGCTGCAGATGCCAGGACAATTGGAGAAGAATTAGATAAATTCGGTCTCAAACCCTACAGTGGGAGGCGGTCATTTGATCCTCATGGTGTCTACGCTGGCCGGTTGGAGAAGAACTACAATCATATACCCGCACTTGAAGATTTTTGGGCTAACTGTGCAGATGAGTTTGAAGTGCGAAGGCGTAGTTACAGCAGGTTGACTCTCCATCAGATGAAAGATTGTTTGAATGAAGACATTGAAGGGCTCTCTGATGATGATGAAGATGTTCTTCTACCAATGTACACTCAGAAAAGAATCAAGGATCAGCCTCTTCCACAAGTTAATTGGGCAAACAAGGAATCTCTTTCAGTTGAAGACAGAACAAGACAAGTCGCGGAGTATAGTAAGGTTTTCTTAGTGCTTAAAAGGAAGAACTCTATTCCAGTAGCAGAGCCGCCAAGGATAATTCCCTCTTCTTCTACAGCACAGTCAAAAGGAAAGGGTAAAAGTCAGTCTCAAGATGGCGCCAAAGGATGTAGATCAAATAAAAATGTAAAGAGAAGGTTGGATTTCTCAGGCATAGTCATACAGGAACAGCCTACAGTTGATTCAGAAGTTCCTCTTGACGAGCCCATACCTCAGAATGAAGCAGAGGAGCCGCCTTCAACACATGTTCCTGTACCTTTGACGGGTTCGTCACCAATTCACATTGATCTTGATATCGAAGATGATGAAGAGATTGCAGCAGTACCTCCTGAGGAAGTTAGTAAAGATACTACGGTGTCTTGGCTTGAGAACTCCTTAGGAAGGGTTAGGAGAAGGCCTTCATATCAAGTGAGCGTTGATGATCTCGATAGCATCTATCAGGAACCTCCTAAGAAGAAAGCAAAGAAACAAGTTCACTTTGACAAGAATCCTGATAACGAGATTGTTGTAGAGACTGCTGTGCCTCCAGAGGATAAGAATAGAGATGAGGTGAACATGGATGATTTTGTAATGGTCAAGGCTAATCTTGGTAGAAATACCAGACATGCAGATTTGAGTCTCTTCAAAGTTGTATCCGAAAACCTACATGAAAGAGTGCTTAAAGATGGAGAAGACAAGGCAGCCCTCAAGGCCGAAAATCAGCAGCTTAAGCTTTTTATTTCTAACCTTGCTCGTGGTTCTTCCCAAACAACTCAGTTGCTGCCCCAGGTCTTAGAGACACCAGCTGATCACCATCAGTTAAGACAGCTGGGCATATGTGGGAAAGAGACTCAGGAGTGGATCGAGAGCTTCATTGTCAGAGGAAAGGAGATCTTGGCTCGGATGTTCCAGTTGAGAGAGAATGCTCATAAACTTCGTCAAAGCATCCAAGGATTTGAACAAACATGGGCTGAAGTAAAACCTAGGCATGAGATTATCATTGCTGATTTAGACACAGCCTACGGTTCAGCAGTTTCAAAGGAGCATAAAAGACAAATCCTTGCTTGGAGAGAGCGTCATGTTTTCAAAGTTAAAACCTATGAGAGGATATCTGAAGAATTCATCACCTACAGGCAAAGGGTGGTTGAAGCTCTCCTTTTCATCAGCGAATTTGTCATAGAGATCCCCTCTCAGTACAGTCTTGAGGATGGTTCTTACGTCGGGCTTGAGGAGGTGCAAAATCAGTTCCAGAATGTTGTTCATAGTTGCAGCCCAGTTGGCGGAAGGATAGGTCATATTTCAATGATGTCAGCAAAGTTCAATAAAGCGGCCAATGAGATTGAAGATTTCCTAAGATCTATTGAAGATGCCGAAGATATTCTTGAAAAGCGGTGTTTTGCTGTTGATGGTATAGATGCACCGAACCGGGACACGATCTCAGACTT
>VDFB02349016.1:15142-68035 GCA_007258455.2 Sequoia sempervirens | reverse complement strand
TTGTTAACTCAAAAAAACTCCCAAAACTTACTATTGACTTTTAGATCCCTGTCACTCACTCTTGTGATGCATTTCAAATCTTTGGCATTACACAACCATGGTGCAGAGTATTGGTATCTTGCTTGAGATCTTAGTTTTTATGTGACATTGGTTGTGCTAGAAGTGTATCTGTGATCATCTCTCGTTGTAGTTGAAGGGTTGCCTAGAGTGACATAGGCATCTATTGCACTTGATGATGGTAATTTGGCTAGGAGGTGGGTAACATTCCTTATTTTTCCCTTTCTTAAATATCTCTTAGGAACTTGAAATTTTATTATTTTAATACCTTTTTTAGTTTGCATTTATGCTTTGAAATTAAGGATTGTAATTATATGATTTATGTATTTGATTATGTAATTGTTTGTATTATTATGCATTTGATTGTCATCTTTGGCTTATTCTGATTAAATATCCAGTTCTCTATCTGGAGTAGCTACTGAAATAGACTGAATTTCAAGAATTCAACAAAAGCCATTGGCTGCCACAGTTTTGTTACCTGCGCAGTACTGAATTTTGAAATCACATGTTTGCAGTTTGTCATCCATTTAGATTGCCACTCACTGAGATAATGTTCTGTTAGAAAGTGATTCATTGAAACTGTTATGTTTAGTTCTAACAGTAAAGTTGCCATAAACCAAAATACTCTTTGAACTTGGTCAACACATAAATTGCCACTAGCATCTCGTTATCATAAAAAACAATTTCTTTTTCTCATCTAGCTAAAGACTTCTCCTCATCATATATCTTGACCATGGAGACAAATAAGCACACATGAACATTCAGCCTACTTTAGTTAATTTTATTCATATTTTAGGTCCAAAAACTCAAAAATAGCAATTCAAAGAGTTTAATACAAAACTCTTTGAGTTGGATGTTGCAAAAACTCAGTTACCTATCATGAAATCTGCTAGATTAATTTTCCTTTGGCATGTTTTACACAGAAAACACATGTTATACACGAGATTGTAATATCCCACAGTCAAAAAAAGATCGGTTGAGAAAATACTCCTGCTCCCCTATGCAATGCATGCCATAAAAAAGTGCAATGTTCCATCAAGAGAAATTTACTATCCTTGATACATTTAGTGCAGTTCTCTCCAGTTGAACAACATAAATTGACAGCAAAGATTGGGTATAAGTTTGATGGAGATTATACCCACTCTTGACAAATAATAGTGATAGTCATCCTAATGTGACCCATAACTGGCCCCTAAGTGGTCAACCAATAACTATGTGGTATATGGTCTCATATTTGGTAATATGCATTGGTGCAATCTAACGTCATTTCATAACAAAACCTTTCTAGGCAATTATTTTGGACATTTGAGCATAAGTAACCGTTGTAGAGTGTCTGAAACCTTTTATCTTGAATACAGAGTTGAAACTGATATATGTTTTTGAAAGTTGATAATGTGTTTAATTTGTCTATTTTGCAGAAGGCGTGCATTGAAAAACAACAACGGCATCTACAAACATACTTCAACAGCATATAAACTTTGACAAGTAACATATTACTTCTATTTTGTTTTTATATTTCTAGTGTGTTTTTTATATTGTGCATAAAATGTCAGATAAAAGTGAACCAAAAAAATCATTGCATACTATCATAGATGTAGAAAGTTATGAATCAATGAATAGGAATAAAGAACAAACAATAGACCTAGTATTGAAAAACAATAAACTTTTCAGGATAAGTCCATTTGTATACAACGTTGGCGATTGTCTTTTTGACTCTTTGCAATATTTGTTACATATGCACTTCACTTCTGTAAGCAGCTTTCCAAGACAAACCACTAGTTTATTTTGGTATTGACTTGAGTTCAGTTTTTGTGAAGAGTCTTTCACAATTTTCGAGTTATTTAAAATTTTGTTTTTTAGATTTTAGGACATTCAATATCAGATTTTCAATGCTATTGTTGATTTCTCCAGAGGCTCATGTATGAAGAGGAAAGTGGCCTCTTTGATTTCAGACGCTCAGAAATTGCTCCCCTGCTTTTACTGTTTGATAGACGAGAATCACAAGATGATCCTGTGACCCCTTTACTGAATCAGTGGGCATATCAGGCATTGCCTCAGACAATTGCAAATTTGTAATTTAGTTTATTTATACATAAGTGGTGATTCTTGTGCTAAAGATTTCACTCCATAATTTGATAGCAAGATTCTTTGCTAATGCAATTTTTCATATCATTTTTCAAGCAATGGTACATGAACTTTTGGGGATTAAAGACAATAAAGTGGATTTAAGAAATGTTCCTAAAGTTCCAAACGATCAGCAGGTTTTTATTTTTTAATTGCTTAAATTGTCAATTCTACTTTTGCGTTGATGGGCTCTTTATGTTTTCTTGTACCATTCCTAAAAATTCACTTCATATTCATTGGAATAGGAGATTGTGTTATCATCAGAACAAGATGCCTTCTTTTAGGGGAACATGTATGACAATTTTGGTGATCTTGGAATGAACATTAAACGAATGGTGAATGAGTACCACCAGAAAGCAAAAAGTAATCATAACATTCAGACCTTAGGTATGGCTTCGACCAAGGATACATTTTTTCTACTTTGGCATATAATGAATTGGTGTCTCATTTAACTTAGTCATGTGTTCCATAGAACTAGTATTAGTGTATGTGTATTCTTACTACAAATGCTATTGAATGAATGGTAAAACTGATTATGACTCTTCTCATGCATAGAAATGTCTCAAACCATGTGTCGATGGTTGCTGCAATGAGCAAGATTGTTGATGAACAAAAATTAATGTCTTTATCTCATACAGAACAGGACTTACCATGTAATGCAGGGCAGGTGGCAGCTTTTCTATACAATGAACTCTGAAGTCACAACTCTGTTCCCATTCTTTCACAACTCTTTTCCCAGCCTTTCAGGTAGGTTCATGAATGCATATTTAAACATATGCAGCAGACTTATAAATTAAGGTAGGGGAAGATAGCAAAGATCACAGTTTAGCTGGTAGGATAGCTATTGTTAGCTATGATGTGAGAATATTCTAGTGCTTTCACCAATTAATCCATAATCTTTGTTAACATAATTTCAATATTACTAATGCTATATGTTGTTTTTGATAGGGTTGTGGGACCTATGATTCTGAACTCCACTCCAAGGGTAAATGAGGCAAATGATCAATGTAATGTTAAATGCATTTTCAATTTTGTTGTCAGGTAAAAATGTATTAAAATTTGGCGATCATCATGTTATCATGCAAGTGCCTTATATTCTTGGAGCTTTGGCACAATAATTGTTATTTATGCAAGTACAAAAGGTTTTCTATTAATAGCTCTGCCAATGGAAAGTAAAACCATTGCCTATACAAAAAAACATAATTTTTCTTAAAACAATATACAGCTACCAACAATATTATGTCTCAACACTCATTAACTGACTATATAGTACATACACAAAAAACTATCATGAAAACAGTGCATGCTTCTGGATCATATTCAGACCAGAAATGATATGTAGACAAGTTCCCAGCATTTTATGCATGAGGCCTCATGCCAGGGACGTTAGTGTGAGAAAAAACAGGTTTAGGCATATTGCAGGAAGAGCTTTAAAACATAGTAATAAGCCAACAGTATGTTATAACAAGATAATTCATGTGGGGTTTCTTGTCATTGTTTTCTCAAAATAGTGTTGTAGCACAAATCACGATCTCAATCACTCTTCTGGTTACTAGTGAACATTCCTGTTCGTTCCATCTCATTTGTTTAGTTTTTTATCTTCATCAAATAAAACTTTTGCTAATGATGTTTGTTGTTATGGTTTGCCCGATTGCAACATTGATTGCTGTTTGTGCAAACTGGGGATTTGCTGCAATAAAGGGCATGGGGTGGGGCTGGGCTATTGTAGTGTGGCTTTGCAACATTATCTTCTACTTCCCACTCAATCTATCTAAGTTTTCAATTAGATATGCCATCAGTGGAAAGGCTTGGGATTTGCTTATTGAAATTAAAATAATCCAACCCATATGTTATTTGTTTTGTTGCAATCAAGACACTTGGCTGACTCTGTAAATCTAATTTATTCACGATCGTGTATATCTCAGATTGCCTTCACCACCCAAAAAGGTTTTGGCACAGAAGCCAGCGAAATAAAATGGGCCCATGCTCAAAGGACTTTCCATGGACTGCAGCTTCCATATACTAAGATGTTTGGTGACAGTAACAGCTTCAGAGACCTCAATCAGATGTCTGAAAAGGCAAAAAGACGTGTTGAGACTGTAAGGTAAGATCTTAAGACCACAACCTTTTTGTTCTTTGCGTTGATCATTATTTTGCACATTATGAAAACTTCTGTACTCTAATATTTGTTATTTGAACTGGATGTTTACAGGCTGAGAGAACTACATACTCTAAAAGGACAGGATTGGATATTGAAACAATTCAGCAAGCTTATACTGTTTGAGAGATGTTGGATCTACCCTGTTTGACCGATGCCAATTCTACCCTAGTCTGCTTATACTGTATTATTATTTTAGCAACATTTGGGCACCCACCCCTACAGAACAAATAAAAACTGATAGCTTGACACACTCTGAACTGTTTGTAACCAACCATAACGTGTAATCAGCGAAAGATACATACATTGAATAGGTGTTATAATTGAAGAGGCAATATGTTGCATTGTTGAATCAGTATCTTCTGAGGATCAACAGAATCTTATGATTGTAATTGAGCTTCAAAATTTTCTTAAATGTTCCATTTTCTCTATTTCTACTAAGTAATAACGATATACCTTATCCAACGTTGATTGAACTAGTGTTCTTCTTGATTACTTTACAAGTCAAAAACAAAATTGTGCTACTATCTTGTTGGACCTGCTTAACTTCTTTATTTTGTGTAGATGAGGATGATTTTTGAGGCCAACAAGACTAATCTCTCTTCAGCAATGAATTCAATATGGATTGTGATACAACATTTGCAACAATGAATTCAAATAGCATCTTGCTCCTTGATTTTTGAGGCCAACAAGACTAATTTATTTCTTTGCATCCAAAATTGAGAAATCCACATATATTTGTACCCTTGCTATCACAGTTAAAGCATCATCGCATAGAAAACCATTTGCAGGATCACAAATGACATTATGGGAAGCAAATGAACAAAATCCCCCATCCGTAGAGTTTGCAGAAAACTGATGTCTGTATTCTCTAGCAATGCAAACAGCAATAACAAAATTAATTTCAATCTTGATAACCAAGGACAAAAGTTCCACACATTGGGCATACATTGTTTCAGAGTAACCAAAAAATTCAAACCAAGAAAACACCCCAAGACATAGTAAATTTTTTCCTGTGTAAATAGTTATTGAACATGGGCATAACACACCCCTGCTACAAAGTATAATGCGTATCTCCATACAATAACCAGAAAAGTTTGCAAGACCAAATATATGTGCTTCAAAAGCATCACAAGCTACTGATTAAAGACCTTATATTGCTCAACGATGACAACTAAGGGAATTGGGAAACCAACTCAATAATCTCACATTAATTAGTAGACACCATCTAACACCAAGATTGGGCTTAAGCAGCAACAATTGGTAAATACAACCCAAGTTTAGTTTAGAGATATTCTTTCATAACCATTAGCTAGTTCAATTGGTTGTACACCATCCAAAATCAAGATTGAGCTCAGAACAAACAAGTGTAATATACCAATCAAGTCCAATTTGTTTTTTCTTTCTATCTCTTAGATATTAAACTTTACTAATGAACTTTTCAGACCCAAAACCAATTATTCAGGACAGAGAAATGGCAGTTGAAACCTCCTGCTTTGAATTTAGCTGATCTTACTACCTCAGTCCCTAAAGCAGGGAACCCATGAACTTCCCAAGTAAAATCCACATGCTGAGAATCATCTGATGTCTTGCTCAATGTGGCTCCTAATAAAAATAAAAAGTCTAGGGCACCTTCTACTTAAACTTTTAACATTCCCAATCCACAAGAGAGAATGCAAGCCTTTTTAAAATTGGGCAAAAACAGAAAATAGAATTCGTAGGCTGCAATAATAACATCAATAAAATTGAAATTCTAACCTTAATAACATCAAACGAAAAATACCATACTCATCCTAAAATAAGAATTCAAACAATAATGCTGAAATAAATCCATCCAATAAAGCAAGATTGATAAAAATAATCCCTTTAGGAAACTCCGAAAGAACCAATGATCACATCAATCTTCTACACAAGAACTTTAAAAACCTTAAATTGCCAAATCAGAATCGAAAACAGGAGTATGACATGTCTTAAGTCAATGCTCAAATCCATACATCAATAACACCTTAGAGTCGGAATACATTCAAATTGAGCAGCCATTCAAACTAAGTAATATCTTCCAACTCTTCTCTCAAATTTTTATCTACTTACATGTCTTAAGAAACCCATTGCCCATTTACCCACTTGAGAAAATTTGAAGATATCAACTCAAAAAATATCAAGTTAAACTAAAACCTGGTTTGCACTGAATCATTTACAATAAAAATGAAAACCAAATTGGAATTCATTAACATTTGCCAGGTCTCAAACTAGTACTCAGATATCACCCCAAGTGATACCTTTGAATCATCTCAACCCATCTCTTCATCCATTCCCATCCAATATAATATCACAAATCCTTATCCTCCCTCAAAAATACCAAAAATAGTAATCAAGGGAGATCCCAATTATATTGAGGATGATGATGAAAGTCTTGTTGATCAAGATGAGTACGAAATAGACCCCTTTGATGTCATCATTGCTAGCAATATTTGTCCAAGCGTCTTCAAAAATCCAATAACTCATCCAAACTATTCCATAATGCCTCCATCCAAACCCATTAGCAATCCTTATGCTACTTTTGACAAGTGAAATTTATTAGCTACCCAATCCACATCTCCATATTATCCATCCACATCTCCATATTATCTCCCATCCACATCTCCCTCTCACCTAGTATCCACACCTCCATCTTCTCCCCTAATCATATCTCAACCTCCATCTTTGCACAATAACACTATCACCTTCATCCCTAGTCCAAACCCACCATCTCGTTATCCCCCCAAACCATTTACCAATCTATAATCCTAATCATCTACTCCATGATCACAATCCTCCATCTACTAATATTTTATCCTATCTTAATCTACCATCCACATCCTTCTATCTCAATCCACCATCCACATCCTCCTATCTCAGCCCACCATCCATTTCCTCCTACCTCAATCAACCATCCATGCCCTCCTATCTCACTTCACCTTCCAATCCTTCATATGTTAATCCTCCCTCCAACCCGTCATACTCCTATCCTCCATCTAATCTTGACCCGCCCACTAATACTAATCCTCTACCTACTCTTAGTCCTCCATTCATTCCCAACCCAATATCTAATCCTCATTCTCCAATCCATAATCCTAATCATCCCACTACTCCCCTCCTTACATCTATCCCTAATCCTTCATCTATTCCCAACCCTCCATCTATTCCCAACCCTCCATCTAAGCCTAAAATATACAAGTATCTAATTTCGTATGTCATACAAGGAAGTCTCCTAACAAAGAAGTCATCACCAAATCCACATCCTAAAGTTTTGGAGTCATTTCACCCCACTCCACCATAGAGGCCAAATTTTTGGAGTCATGTCTCCCCAACTTGATCTTTTCTATGATCACCTTTGCTACTGCATGGTCAATTGGAGATCAATTGTGAGGTACAACAACAAATCCCAAAAATATTTATATATGTTATGATAATATTTTTTTTTTTGGATGAATATTGAGACCTTATCCATGATTATTGTAAGTTATATTCTTGTAGTTTTTGAGTAAGCTAGAAATGGACACTATTCACTTGTTTATCCAATTCAAAATGAACTACAATGTTTTGTTAAATGTTAGTTTGAATATTTGGAGTTGTTTCTATGTGTTGTTGGATGAATCTACATTGTGTTGAACTTTATAGATTGAAAACTAATGCTTAAAGTTTGAAAGTTATGAAAAAAATTGGCCTTGGGAAAAGAAATGAAGTAGTTTCACTTGGAATTCAATCTAGTTTTAAATCCTTGTGTAGATCAATTTCATTTCAACATTATGTGTTGGGCTAGGTATAATTGAATTTTAGCATAGATATCTTCTTAGAAAAAAAATAGATTCAAATGTTTAAATTAAGAAGAAAAATATCTATTTTTTAAGACTCTCAAACTTATGACAAAACTGAATTCTATGTTGTCATATGCAACAAATGCATGGTTGCTATAGAGGTCAAAGGGTTCTCCACACAAAATATTAGTTCACCATAGAGGCCAGAGTTCTCTACAACGAACATTAATTCACCATGGTGTTTGAAGGCCCTACTATAGAAAATGTTGGTTTGCCACAACAAATAAGAATTCTTCATATTGAATATAGGGTTCATTGTGACAAAAAATTATCTACAATCACATGTAGTGTATTTGTATTTCTATTTGTCATAGAGGTTGGAAGGTTCAAAATATGGATTCACCATGGAGATTAGAGGGTTCTCCACAATGAGCACAAGTTTGCCACAATATTTGGAAGCCCTACCATGGCAAAGTGGTGAACTTGTCAAAATGAGCCTTAAATCTAGTATTTATCATGTCTATTAATTATCTAATTATTTTAATGTTTTAATGATCCTTAAACTATAATTTTTGGTAGAATGAAAAATTTGGGTGCCTTTATTGTGATTATCATCCTTTATGCATTTTCATGGTATTAATTAATAAAAGAAGTGTGACTTGATATAATTAGAAAATTTAAGAATGTTCCTTATGTGAAATGATATATATGCCTTCATTGCTTATTTATTGAATTAAATGAATGGAAACAAGTTGTATGTCTCTTCTCTCCCTTCTACCTTATTTTTGGTGTGCTTTAAAAAAGATTGTCCTTATTCTATAAGAAAATTTTAAACAATCATTCCCTCTTATTGAATCTACTAAATAAATTGATTTCTTATACCTTAGAAAATTGATAGTGAATTCTCATAAATCTTGATTCCATAGCAGGTGAGGGCAAGTGCAAAAAGATGGGGGGACAAAAAAGTGGCCAACCTTTTAAAAAAATTTGAAAAGCCATAATGCAAGTGCATTATAACGTGCTTGCGTTATAGCTTTGGTGTACATAGCCTAAGGCTCGGTCACACCGAGCCTATAATGCAATCTCGCTATAATGCGAGCGTGTTATGCTTGTCTATAACAAGAAAAAAATAACATTCATCATTTTTCATTTCTACGTTTTTCTCCAAGCCTATGGCCTTCAAACCCTCAAAAGCATGCTTGCGTTCTTGGAGACCAAATTCTTCATCAAATCATTGTTGATTCTTCACCAAAATGCCACCACGACATCGAGGAAGTGTTAGGAGTAAGCTTTGTTTGTTTTTTTGTTTTTTGGTTTCTAAATAGGTAGATTTAATAGGTTTTTTGATGTAAATTTGTTTAATTTACAGGAAATAATAAACCTCCCAATCTTCAAAATCCTCCTTCACCTCAACCCGAAATCCCTGGTGAAGAACAACCTCAAATCCAACAACAAAATCCTCCAACAATTCCGCGACATCCCCTTGGAACTCAACAAAATTTAATGGGGGAAATTGAAAACAAAAAATAATAATTTGAGGAGTTAATTATGAGGTTGAAAGATCTTGCAAGTTCAACCTCGCACAGAACCACACTTGCAGAATCATTTGAAGCTATGTTAAAACATGTAGATTCAATTAGCAAGCAATTAAGTGGTTGGGCAGAGAAGAGATGGGAGTACAGAAAATATTATATAGATAAACTATCCTACACATAAGTCAAAAATGAAAAATTACAAAATTTGACTTGTGTTCACTTTTCACTAACCCACGAACAAATAAACCTCTACACTCTACAAGCAAGACGTTTCCTATCCATTGGTGCAACCACCAAGGGATAAAGGACCATTTTTGGCAGAGGTGGTGGATGGTTTTTGACCATGCAACAATAACGAGGTTCTGGAATATTTTTTGAGGAAACTCTACTGCAACTTTGTCCTCAACAAAATCCCCACCTATTTTGATATGCAAGACTTCTAGGGTAGAGGTGGTGGGTCTACACAAGATAGACCAGGGGCACGTCTTGATCCTTAGTGGCCAGCGAGACAAGCACTTGCTAGACTGACTTATGAGCATGTGGCTATCCCTTCTGTTGTGAAGGAGAGTGCTTAGGTTGAGACTCTACAGTCTATTAGTTCTTTGACACAGAGTATCATAGAGTGTGCGAGTCCTGTAGTACAACGTGAGCAAGGGGAGACTTTGAGGGGTAGGGTTCCACCCAATGTTTGTCAAGCTTGCGAGTCCACTTGTGGTTATGACCCCACAAATAGTTAGGAGGTAGGTGCCTACGCTACGTCTATAGCTGACCGATTGGCAATGATAGATGCCATTTTGAATGAGGCTTTCGGCCCTGATACTAAGGTAAATGTTAGCAAGTTCATTGAATTTAATTTATTAAATTTTATTTTTGAAATGTAAGATTAACTAATTTAGTTTAATGATTGTAATGAAATTTCAGGGTCATAGTGTTCATTATGTTTTTTGCGGTCCTCCACCTCCGTATTACACCATGACAAGTACTTATGAGGTATGTAACTAGTAAACAATTATAAATATTACATGTGAATAGCATCATTATATGAATGACATTCTAATATCTTATTTTGGATGTTGAATAGGTTAATCTTGGAGATTTCACGACAACACCCCCTAGTGATAGTGGAGTTCAAAGCTTCACTCAGGCAATAGAATAAATAGTTTAACTAATGAATTGTACTTAATAGATTTGTGTAGTTTATATTCATATCATTGATTACATTGCATTGCACATCTTTCAAACTTAATTTCACATTGTATAACTAATAGCTAGATGTTGATAGATGACAAATTTTCAATTACAATATAGTTTTTTAGAAAGTTAACATAAGCAGTGATGCAATTACTTCACATAGCATAACTAGTAACTAGGAGCAGCTACCATTTGCATTTGCTTATCCTGACATTCCATGAGACCACATTTTATTGAGGCATTTTTAGTTCTTGCCATGGAACTATAGGCAAGGCCTTGATCTTAACTAGTGATTAAATGTTTTGCTTGTAGTTAATCACTATTCATTATTTTCTTTTTTCATACATTTTATTTTAAATTTAATAAATTATATTTTAATTTTCTTAAAGTTAAATGCACAATTTTTAACTTTTCAAATTTTGAAAATTATTTTTCCTCAATTTTATTGGCTAAAAAATTTTGAGCGATAAGGGCAGATTTTTAGGAATGTTAACCATAAACGTTTTTATTGCAGTTTTTCAAGGCATTTTTCTGCCACAAAACCATAATAAAAAATATATTTAACTAATTTTTCAGAAATTTTTAAAACTTTTTAAAGGTTGTTTATTTACAATAAGAATACAAATAAATGATGCCTGTAAACAACATTTTCATGAACCCTTTTTTGAGCATTTTTTTAAGGAAACTTTTTTGTTATGAACAAATTAACTAATTTTGTCATTGCTTAGGGATAAATTTGTAAGCTATAATCCCCTCAATAAATAAATAAATAATTACCAAAACTTAAAAGTAAATGCCATCAATTTTCTTTCTTTCATACTTAAAAAAATGTTTAACATTTAATTTTTAATTACAATTTATGCTGTTAATTATTATTAGTCCCTGCCTTTATAAGGCGGGGAACTATTGTTATCGCCTCAATCTTGCATATTAAAATTGTGCTTTGGGAATTGCGCCAGAAAATAAAGCTAAAGTATAGCTTATCTTTGGCAGAGTATTTAGAAAAAGCGAATTTATTTTCCTGTTTTTGCTATTTTGTGATTGGCGGGTGTAATTTTCCTCGTGGTTTTGGCATTTTGTAAATATTTTTAATAATAATTATTATTGTAGGGAGCTTTTCTATTGGAAATATTTCATGAGTTTGTTTGTATAGTCGTGTTTTGCCATGGACTTTTCGTGGGGACGCGTGGTGTGTGCATTTAATTGCCTCAATCTTGCATATTAAAATTGTGCTTTGGGAATCACGCTGAAAAATGAAGCTAGAGTATAGCTTATGTTCAGGGGAGTATTTAGAAAAAGCGAATTTATTTTCCTGATTTTGCAATTTTGTGATTGGCAGGTGTTATTTTCCTTGTGGTTTTGGCATTTTGTAAATATTTTTAATAATAATTATTATTGTAGGGAGCTTTTCTATTGGAAATATTTCATGAGTTTGTTTGTATAGTCATGTCTTTCCATGGACTCTCTGTGGGGACGTGTGGTGTCTTCAGCAATACATTTGCATTTACTATTTGCGTCCTCTCATTTATTGTGAGTATGCTAGAGCGCAACCATCATTTGTGGGTTATGCTCTTAAGTTTTACTTCAGTTTGCATTTGGTCATATGCTCAGGTTGTTTGATGAGTCTAAGAGTCTAAAATCTGTGTCTATTGGGAGGGTTTTCATCTATGGTGTTGGAAGCGAGAAAGGTGGCGTATGTAAGTTACTCTATCTTTTACGCTTTGATTTCTTCGGTTTTGTCTACGAATTTTGAATTGAAAAATGAAGCGTTTGTAAGCTCCTATATCTTTTACAGTCCAGTTTTATAGTTCTTTGTATCTATGCATTTCATGGTTAATTTCTATTGGGCACAGTCATGCATTGCAACTGCAGTTGAGTTTGTTGAATGGAAATAAAAATTAGGTGTAAGTAAATTGAAAATGTTTGGGAATAAAATCATTAAACCTGTTTGTTAAATGGGTTTATAGTGTTTTACATTGTCGTTTTATAGTGGTTTAAATATTTGCATTTTACGGGTGAATGCCTATTTTTTGTTGTTGTTTGCATTTTCTGTGTTTGTGTGTATTCTTTGCTATTCTTTATGGGTTGGTGTCTATTACCAAGTTAAATAGTTAGTTGCATTTCAATTTATTGGATGAAGATGAGAACAACTCATGTTTTGAATATTTCTTGGTTCTGAAGTTGTAATTTTGTTGATCGAAGTATTAGTCATGTTATTTTCCCATTTCGTTGGGTTGTTTCTGTGAGTGTAAATATGGGTTAGCTTTTCTTGTCCGCTGGCTACATTTGTGGGTTGGTATCTATTGTTGAGTTAAATACTTGACACCATGATTCGTTAAAGTGGATTTCTTTGCTACGCATCGTTAAGAGTGGAAGTAGCTAGGTGCATTTCAATTTATTGTGTGAAAATGAGAACGACAAAAGCATTATTTGCGTTGTTCTCTCATTTTCCGAGGTTGTTTGACAGAGTGTATTTATGGGTGCATGTATGTACTACAATTGCAATTGAACTTTTAAAGTGGAAATGTGAATTGGATATGAGTAAATAGAAGATGTTTGGGTATAAAATCACTAAATCCATCTCTTTTGAACGGGTTTATATCTATTGTATGGGGAGAGAAAGATGATTCCTTTGTAGGATTCTATGTCTTTTACAGTGTCGTTCTATAGTGGTTTACATATTTGCGTTTGATGGGTTACCGTTGATTGTTTGTTGTTGTTTGCATTTTGTGTGTTTATGTCTATTCTTTGCTATTTTTAATGGGTTGGTGTCTGTTGCCAAGTTAAATAGTTAGTTGCATTTCAATTTATCCGATGAAGATGGGAATAGTTCGTATTTTATATATTTTTGGGTTTTCAAGTTCTAATTCTGTTGATGAAAGTATTATTTGTGTTTTTTGTCCATTTGCTCAAACTGTGTGTGTGAGTGTGAATATGGGTTAGGCTTTCTTGAAAAACTAGGGTTTGTGAAAGAGATTTTATGGGTATTTTGTATGTTTATGTCTATCCTTTGCTCTTCTTTATGGGTTTGTGTCTATTGCTGAGTTAAATAGTTAGTTATTGGATGAAGATGAGAATAGTTCATGTTTTGAATATTTCTTGGTTTTGAAGTTTTAATTCTGTTGAGAAAAGTATTATTTGTGTTACTTGTCCATTTGCCTAGGTTTTCTTTGCTATCCATGATTAAAAATGGAAGTTCCTAGGTCCATTCCAATTTTTTGCGTGAAAATGAGAATTGTTCGTATTTGAAATATTTCTTGGCCCTGAAGTTAAAATTATGTCGACCAAAGTGTTATTTGAGTTGTACTCTCATTTTTCAAAGTTGTTTGACGAAGTGTATTTATGGGTGCATGTATGCATTGCAATTGCACTTGAACTTTTTTGATGGAAATGAAAATTGGATGAGTAAATGGAAGATTTCTGGGTATATAATCATTAAATCCGTCTCTATTGAACGGGTTTATATCTATTGTATGGGAAGTGAAAGACGAAGTGTTTGTAGGCTTGTATGTCTTTTATAGTGTCATTTTATAATGGCTTACATATTTGCATTTTATGGGTCACTGTCCATTGTTTGTTGTTTTTTGCATTTTCTATGTTTATGTCTATTCTTCTCTATTCTTTATGGGGTTTTTCCTGCCGTCGAGTTAAATAGTTAGTTGCATTTCAATTTAGCCGATGAAGATGAGAATAGTTCATATTTTAAATATTTTTGGATTTTCAAGTTCTAATTTTGTTGAGGAAAGTATTATTTGTGCTCTCTATCAACTTGCTTAGATTGTGTTGTGTGAATGTGAATATAGATTAGGCTTTCTAGGAAAACTAGGGTTTGTGAAAGGGCTTTATGGGTATTTTGTGTGTTTATGTCTATGCTTCACTATTATTTATGGGTTTGTGTTTGTTGCCGAGTTAAATAGTGAGATGCATTTCAATTTATTGGATGAAAATGCGAATAGTTTGTGTTTTCAATATTTCTCCATTTTGAAGTTTAAATTTTGTTGAGCAAAGTATTGTTTGTGTTGTTTGCCCATTTGCTCGAGTCTTTTCTATGAGTTTAAATATGGGTTAGCCTTTCTTGTTTGGTCCTTTGCAATCATGGGCTGCTTTTATGGGTTGTTGTCTGTTGTTCAATACTTAACACTGTCTTATCTATATATATATGCATACATACATATATGTGTGTTTTTGTACATGTGTGTGTATGTACATATGTGCACACAAAGACATACACATATGCAAGTATATATATAGATATACTTGTGTGTATATAAATGTGTGTGTGCATATAGATATATCTTTGTGCACTGTCAAGACCTTTGGCTGCAATGGTGTCAAATATAATGGTTTTATACCTAGATATATCCCAATTGCTTTGACCTAATTTTCATTGCTATTTATTAGATTCAAGTGCAGTTGCAATGCGATGCTTGTGTGCACAAAATGCAAACAACAACAAACAGTAGACATTAACCCATAAAATACAAACGTGTAAAAAACTACAAAACAAAACATACATATATGTGCGTGTGTAGATATGTATATATAAAGCTATGTGTATATACATGCATATATGTGTCTATATGTATGTGCATATGCACATATATAACTTTGCACACATACAATTACATATGTGTATGTATATACATATGTATATATGAATGTATATACATACATATATATTTACATTTTTTCTGTGTAGATGTTTATGCATATATATGTGTATGCATATATATATATGTATGTATGTATGTATGTACATACTTAAATGTATGCATGTATATGTATGTGTCAATGCATATGTTCTTACATGTACGTATGTCTTGATATATGCGCATATATATATATATGTAGATATATATGTATACACACACACACACACATATATATGTATATATATACATATACATATATATACATATATACATATATATATATATATGTATATATGTATATATATGTATATATATACATATACATATATATATATATATATACACTTGTGTCTGCATATAATCAGGTGTGTATATACATATATATGTGGTTTTTGAAAGAAAAAAAGGTTTCTCTTCATTTTAGATGCAATGCACAGTGTCTCTTCAAGTGGTTATTGGTTTTACATGGATCTATGCCAACTGTTTATTGTTTGTCATCAATGCTTTGATATAGAATTTGACATACTGCTACAAGAAAGTGAGGAGGTATGGTCTGAACCAATTTATGCATTTGCAAAAAAACCATAGGTACACAATAATGAGAGACAATACATGGACAGTCAAATGCATTGATCAAATATCTAGTTATTATTTCCATATTATGGCTGATAAACATCATACATTGTTTGTTAGATAAATTGCAATGCCATTTGTTTTAGAGACAGTAAATAGTTGTGATTAATACATTATAGTATATGTTTGTGACATTTTTTGAACAATTTTCAAGCTAATTGTAGCTAAACAAAGTGAGAGTGCACTTGGCTGTGGAGCTATGACAACCTCTGTTGTTGACGATGTAGAAATAGACATTCGGAAAGTGAAGTAGGATGTGAGTTAGATTTCAAATATACTGTGTCATATATTCATTTTAGACTATTCCTTGCATTGTTTGACGTATATAGATTAAGATTAAATCCACAATAGACAATGCAATGTCTTTTCCCATTTTCACTCATTCAATTTTCTTATGCTATTTAGAGGGTTGTTGGTTTTCAAGTCTAAATTTTGTTGAGCAAAGTTGTAATACCCCTCCGTGTCGGTTGTTTTGAACTTTTGTGTGAGTATTTGTGTATGCTTCATTGATTACTGTGTTATTCGATTGTGTGGAAAATATCAAATGTTAGTAGTCATGTTTAAATAATTAATTTAAATCATAAGTGAATCTGCGAGGTTATTTAAAATATAATTAGGAATTAAAATAATAATCAATTAAATCAAATCAAATGATTTAGAACAAATGATCAATCAAACTAATTCGTTAAAAGTAAAAGTGATATTATTAGATAAATTGATTTAAATTGTTATGAACAAGTAATCTTGAAAAGATAATTATTATAATAAGAAATTTAATAGATACTTATTTAGAATCTTGCAAATGGTTGATTTTAATTATTCTAATGTGGAAGTAATTAACAAATAGTGTATTGTGAAGATAATGAATATATATTCAAATAGAAGTTCATTTTTGAGGATTTAAATTTATTTAATATTTTATCAAATGCATGATAAAAGAAAATGAAATGTAATGCTTGAAAAGGAAACCAAAAGGAATTAAAGGGATTAAATATTATTTGGATTTATTTCTTGAGTTGTGACTTTTGGTTTTCACTGGAGAATATGAAGAATAAACAAATATAAAGCTCCATCTTTTGTGGATTTGAAGGTAGTTAATTTTTTTTTTTGGAGATGTGACCTCTTGTATTCACGGGAAGAGGAAATTGAAGGGATTCATGGGAATGGATTTTAAGAGGAGGGTTTCTTTGTTTGAGGGGGCTTTTGGAATGCTGGAGAAATTTCTGTTGCAATTAATTTTCTGTCCTTAGTACTTTTCCGTTTGTGGAGAAATTGGTGAAGAGGAAGGAGGATTCGGATCAGTTGCTGGAAGATTTGCAGCAAAAGAAATTGATACAGCAAAAGGATCGAAGCTTCTTCAATCTTCTGCAAAGTGAAGGACGCCAGGTTCCTTCTTTAATTTATTTACCACTATTAAAATAGGAATGTGTGTTTGTGAATTAAATTTGTATTTAAGTTTGGAAATTAAATTTACTGGGGTTACAGCTTAATCAAAGGAAATTGGGGATTGTTATTAGATTGATGAAATTTTCTGGGTTCTGGGTTGTGGCTGGTTATTTAAAAAAAAAAGGGGGTTTTAATTGAAATCTGGGAATTAAACGATTCTCTGTTATTTCATTTTGTTTTAAAAAATTTTGATTATTGGTTTGGAAATAATTATCTCTCCTCGAATTTTCTGGTTCATATATATATATATATATCCTTAGAAATCTTTTTATCTCAATCATGCACAGTGAATTTTCTGTGAACAATAACTCTCTGTTACTGTAATTTTTGAACCTCTGAAAATAAATATATATATATACCTATATTTATATATATATATATATATTAGATATATACATATATATATATATATACATATATATATATATATATATTTATTATTTTTTTTTTAATCAAATGAAAATTTGTATGGAAAATTGAAGTTGTGAAATTCTGTCGCACTGTTCATGCCAGTTGATTTCATTGTTTTTATTTCATATGTATATGTATATAGGCTGTGTGGGGGACGGCCTCGGCCATACCCACCACACCCCCTTTGGCGCAGGCGGTACCGGCGACAGTCTACAGACTGTCCAGTCCTTTGGACTGCCGTGTGCAGTCCGTAGACTGCCCACGGCCGGCGGGGTCCGGTTTCCTTTACGGCTGTGTTGGGATTAAATTCCCATTGGAATTTTAATATGGTTAAAACATAATGTTTAATATGCGATTTTAATATATGTTTTCTGTGCGGATTTTTATTTGATATATATATATATATATATATGTATATGTATACATATATATATATATATATGTATATATGAATATTTGTATATATGTATATATGAATATTTGTATATATGTATATCTATATATATATATATATGTATATATATATATATATATATATATATATATATATATATATATATATATAAAGATTAATTTATTAATTCTGGTTGTAGTATTATTTAATCAATTTTTCTGTTATTCAAGAAGAAAATATATCTATACTGTTTTAAATCTGTTTAATCGATATTCTGTTGATTTAACTGTTAGCAAACAAATGCATCAATATAATCTGTTTTGATTAAAATTATATTTTCTGTAATTTATCTGTTATCTAGAAAATATATATTTTAGATTTGTTTCTTTTCTAATTAAAAATAAAGCAAGAATTTTTACAAGGAAGATATTAGTAAAATAGAAAGAAATCTGTTTTATGTATGTAGAGTATTGTTATTATCTGTTTAAGTCCGTAGACTGCCCACGGCCGGCGGGGTCCGGTTTCCTTTACGGCTGTGTTGGGATTAAATTCCCATTGGAATTTTAATATGGTTAAAACATAATGTTTAATATGCGATTTTAATATATGTTTTCTGTGCGGATTTTTATTTGATATATATATATATATATATATATATATGTATATGTATATATATATATATATATATATGTATATATATATATATATATGTATATATGAATATTTGTATATATGTATATATGAATATTTGTATATATGTATATCTATATATATATATATATATATGCTGTAGATATATATATATATATATATAATTTATATATATATATATATAAAGATTAATTTATTAATTCTGGTTGTAGTATTATTTAATCAATTTTTCTGTTATTCAAGAAGAAAATATATCTATACTGTTTTAAATCTATTTAATCGATACTCTGTTGATTTAACTGTTAGCAAACAAATGCATCAATATAATCTGTTTTGATTAAAATTATATTTTCTGTAATTTATCTGTTATCTAGAAAATATATTTTTAGATTCTGTTTCTTTTCTAATTAAAAATAAAGCAGGAATTTTTACAAGGAAGATATTAGTAAAATAGAAAGAAATCTGTTTTATTGATTTGTTAAATTACAACTTGGAAAGGATATTGTTAGCAAAAGAAAAATCTATTACGAAAGTAAAACAACATTGTTCATTTCATTCTTGTTTAAATGTGAATATTTTGGGAATAGAATTTATTATGGGATTAAATAAGTTGTTCTTTTTATATTTCATCTTGTAGTATTGTTGGATTCGTAGAACAGATCTTTTCTCTTTTTACATTCCCTCCTCAAAAAGAATTAAAATAAATATAAATGCGTAGTGGTTTTTAAACGTAATTGTGTGTGTAAATTTATTTAGATAGATTTAAGATTTTAAGGTGGTAAGTTCTAATATGTAGTTTATGTATGTAGAGTATTGTTATTATTGTCATTTTTAAGTATAGACAATTGGTCTTAAATGGTTTTCACAATTAATTTAAATTTTGGAAGTGAATGTTAAGTTAGTATGGTGAAGGAGGAAATTTTAAATGTATGGGTATGATTAGTGTTTGATTAGGGTAATCTTGAATTGGGTAGTTTATTGATGAAATGGGATTGTAGTCTTTTGAAAACTCATTTCCTTTATATTCATTTAATGGTTGATTTGTAAGTTCTCTTTATGGATAAGACTTTTAGAATACTTGTGATGGTTATCATGAATTGTTTTAGCATGGGGAAGTTGTAAAGTTATTTAGTTCTGGTCGTTAATTGATTGGTTAATAAATATTGTTCTCGATTGAATTGTTGGTTGATGTTTATGATTGAGTATTTAAGGTGTTCTTAAATTTGGTGCCTTGGATGTCTGGTTGCATGCTTTTACCTCTGTTGTTGAAGGATTGTTCCATGTTGGTGTGAATTCCGTTGGAGATTAACTTTGATTCAAGGAATCCTTTGTCATTTAAATTTTGTTGCAATGTAATTGGGAATTTGTATTTTGTTGATGAGTGGTGGGAAGTTGATCTTCTTGGATTTCTGATCTATTTTGTATCAAAGTTGTTTATGTGGTTTGGATGGGGTGGTTGATCTTATTTTAATATATTCGCTCATTATTTTTTTGAATTGAAAATTAGATCTGGTGGCCTTGCAATTATTGTTGTCATTGCTATGTTGTTGTTTTTGTGAAAGTGATTTGCGTACCATCATAAGGGGGTTCTTGTGAGCAGAAAATTGAGGTCTCCCATGGAATGCCTAGTTGGTGGCTTTTGGTATTATTAAGTGATTTTGATTAAAGGTTGATTTTCTTTTGCGTTCCCTATTTGAGGTAACACCATTGTTGCTTGTGGATGGGTCTTGATGAATCTTTCCCTTTTATGGCTTTTCTGAGTTACTCTCATATTTGAGGAAATTTTATCCTTGTGTTGGAATTATTAGGGAAAAATTTGTGTTGCTTCATTTTACCCTTGTTTGTGGGTTTTCATTCTTTTGGCTTCCAGAGGCTTGAGATGATTGATAATTGATGTTCTCTCTCTTTATGTTCCTTGATGTGGCAAGTGTTTTGGTTTCATGATTTTGAAAAGGGTTGTACGGGAATTGTTGAGACTTTGATTACGTATTTATAGCGAGATGGGTAATGCCTCGCATGTTTCTCTATTGTGATCTAATGTTCTTATTATGATGGTACAACCCTTGGTTTTTATGTTGTGGGGTCTCTAGGGAGAGTGGCTCCTCGTGGGGGCCGGCGCCCCGTTTAAGGGGAAGGGCACAGGATAACCCACGAGTGAGTTAGTAATCAAGTGAAAACCTAATAATTAAATTAGGTGGGTTGGGTAGTAATATCATTACAAGATTTAAAAAAATGGATGCCTCGTCTTCATTAGTGCTTCCGCAGACTAATGGAAGGCTGAGAAGGCCGTGGTTGGCAAGGTCATGACCTCGTCCTCACGAGAGGTTTATGGCTCCGCATTAGTCACCCTATGGACCGACGCCTCTAGTTTGGGGAGGAAGAGCACAGGACAGCCATAGATGGGACCGGCGCCTCCAGTTGGGAGGAAGAGCACAGGACAGCCCATGTAGGACTATGCGATGACACTCTCCCCTAGTTGCCCATGTGTTTTACTTTATTGTGTACCTCTGGGAGTAGGTTGTGGGAGTTGGTTTAGATTGTTGATTTTTGGATTTATCTTGATTTATGATTATTGCCTTGATACATCTTTGGTGTACTTCATGGTTTTGTATGATCTCATTGATATTTGACTTATGACATTGTACTCTTATGGTACTATGATATGATGTTATTGTAATTGTTTAATTGCAATTTGGAATTGTATTATGTTGATTTGGAAGTGTTCCATGATCATTCTTTGGTTACTTGTTATTGGTCATTGCTTTGGTTTACGTGATGAGATTTATGATTTTAAGTTATTTTAATGGATGTTGTGGATTATGTCTTTGTAATTCTTGAGTTTTATGATACTTTTATATGGCGTTGAGTCTTGTGATTCCGTGTTTGGATGTTCTGGGTTGAGGACTCTTCTTGTCAGCTCCTAGCACGGGGGGTGGGTCTTCGGACTCACATGGTCGGGTGGAACATGCTAAGCACCCCATTGGGTCCCCAGTCGAGGATCGAGAGGTGCGGATTGGTGCGGTTGCAGCGACCCCAGAGTTGTATCCATCTTGGAGCTAGTTTTCATCTATTTATTTGTATTATGTTATCTTATGTATGGATTCCATTTATGTTTGGAAACACTCTTGTATCATTGTACCTCTAGAACATTGTACTGTAATGTAATGTTAACTCGGTGTGGTTTTTGACCTTGGCAATTGTAATTCAATGTGTTAAGTTAATTATGCATATGTTGTATTTATGTACTCAAATGGTTTCTTATCAATGATTATCATGTATATGTTATATTTGTTAATGTTTATTTTGTTATGGACTATATCTTTGGATTTTATTCTTTATTGTTGTTGTGTGGATCTCAGTCTCGTAATGACTCTTCGTGTACCCCAAGGGATGTATGTGTTAGTGAATCTGCTTAAATGGAATTCATGTCATGACTTAATGTGTAATACATGTATGTTATGTTTACTTAAAAAAAAAAATTGTGATGTAATTATTATGTATTTGTCCTTTGGGGTTCACACGGCGGGGAGTTACAACATGGTATCAGAGCATAGGTTCACACACTGGGCACTATGTGTGCTCACTATGTAACCTTGCGCTTAGACCCATGAGTCTTGAGTTTTACTTTTCTTTTGTCATTGTTGTGAACTTGAAATTCTTCTGTTAGATGGTGTCGGGTCGATGGTGCAGGAAACTGATGGGAAAGGATAGGACCCTCGGTGTAGTGCGCAATGCACCGATATCCTTCCTATCAGGGATGCTCTATGGACCCTTGAGTTTTGTGTGATGTGTTTCTTGGTGATGTGTTTTATGTGTGTGAATATGTCTGGTGTGTGTGGAATCTGCGATTTTCTTGTCCTTGAGTGATGAATTATGTTTTCTTGAATCTCTGAAGGTGTAAAATTTGACCCTTTTTATTGAAATTGATGTGAGTTTTGGTGTTGAATAATGGTTAAAGTGGAGTTCCCTGTGTGAAAATTATGAGTTTTAACGAAAATGTAAGGTTTAGCGGATAATGATTCTATGATTTTTAGTAGAATATAGTATCTTGAGGTTAAGTTGCAACTTGAATTATTGGTACTAATGTGCAATGCTCTATGGTAGCTTTTGATTTACAGGAAGTGGGCTTCAGAAAGCATAGTGACGAAGGTAATGTAATTGTAAAATGCAGGTATAGACACTTATAATGTCAAGTAGTAATCAATTTTGATACAGTATAGGAATTAGATTTATGGGTAGTATCCTTATACAAATATTTCCTAACTAATTAGAAGAAAATTGTTTACGAGTTACTAGAATTGTTTTGACTATTATGTGTGGTTGGTGGGAGGGACAGTGTGGTATCACTCGCTCGCGAGTGCCCTACTATGCTGGGAATTCCTCTCACGATGTATTTGTGATATATATGTACAACGTTTGTTTGCATGCAGGATTGCAGGAACTAAGTCTCGATTCCACCTGCATTGTCAGGACAGGGCGAGCATTATATACACCCAATGGGTTTGACGTTGAACATAGGAGTTGGCAAGAAAGTTTCCCCAACCTAGTTCGTCATCTGTCTTAGTGTTGATAAATTGGTCTGGTTGCAACCCCGTCACCATTTTTGTGTTGGTATCCTTTCCTTATTTTTGGTTTGTTTAATTTTCATTGTTTACTTGATGATGTTTAATCGATGTTTTAATTTATGGTGATGATGTGCTTATGATGATTGATATTGTTGTGTTACCATGTTTATGATTGAGCTCGACTTCCAGGAGTAAGTCAATTTTTAAGGGGGGGGATGTAATACCCCTCTGTGTTGGTTGTTCTGAACTTTTGTGTGAGTATTTGTGTATGCTTCATTGATTACTATGTTATTCGATTGTGTGGAAAATATCAAATGTTAGTAGTCATGTTTAAATAATTAATTTAAATCATAAGTGAATCTGCGAGGTTATTTAAAATATAATTAGGAATTAAAATAATAATCAATTAAATCAAATCAAATGATTTAGAACAAATGATCAATCAAACTAATTAGTTAAAAGTAAAAGTGATATTATTAGATAAATTGATTTAAATTGTTATGAACAAGTAATCTTGAAAAGATAATTATTATAATAAGAAATTTAATGGATACTTATTTAGAATCTTGCAAATGGTTGATTTTAATTATTCTAATGTGGAAGTAATTAACAAATAGTGTATTGTGAAGATAATGAATATATATTCAAATAGAAGTTCATTTTTGAGGATTTAAATTTATTTAATATTTTATCAAATGCATGATAAAAGAAAATGAAATGTAATGCTTGAAAAGGAAACCAAAAGGAATTAAAGGGATTAAATATTATTTGGATTTATTTCTTGAGTTGTGACTTTTGGTTTTCACTGGAGAATATGAAGAATAAACAAATATAAAGCTCCATCTTTTGTGGATTTGAAGGTAATTAAATTTCTTTTTTGGAGATGTGACCTCTGGTATTCACGGGAAGAGGAAATTGAAGGGATTCATGGGAATGGATTTCAAGAGGGGGGTTTCTTTGTTTGAGGGGGCTTTTGGAATGCTGGAGAAATTTCTGTTGCAATCAATTTTCTGTCCTTAGTACTTTTCCGTTTGTGGAGAAATTGGTGAAGAGGAAGGAGGATTCGGATCAGTTGCTGGAAGATTTGCAGCAAAAGAAATTGATACAGCAAAAGGATCGAAGCTTCTTCAATCTTCTGCAAAGCGAAGCATGCCAGGTTCCTTCTTTAATTTATTTACCTCTGTTAAAATAGGAATGTGTGTTTGTGAATTAAATTTGTATTTAAGTTTGGAAATTAAATTTACTGGGGTTACAGCTTAATCAAAGGAAATTGGGGATTGTTATTAGATTGATGAAATTTTCTGGGTTCTGGGTTGTGGCTGGTTATTTAAAAAAAAGGGGGGTTTTAATTGAAATCTGGGAATTAAACGATTCTCTGTTATTTCATTTTGTTTTAAAAATTTTTGATTATTGGTTTGGAAATAATTATCTCTCCTCGAATTTTCTGGTTCATATATATATATATCCTTAGAAATCTTTTTATCTCAATCATGCACAGTGAATTTTCTGTGAACAGTAACTCTCTGTTACTGTAATTTTTGAACCTCTGAAAATAAATATATATATATACCTATATTTATATATATATATATATATATATAGATATATACATATATATATATATATATATACATATATATATATATTTATTTATTGTTTTTTTTTAATCAAATGAAAATTTGTATGGAAAATTGAAGTTGTGAAATTCCGTCGCACTGTTCATGCCAGTTGATTTCATTGTTTTTATTTCATATGTATATGTATATAGGTTGTGTGGGGGATGGCCTCGGCCGTACCCACCACACCCCCTTTGGCGCAGGCGGTACCGGCGGTACCGTGGACAGTCTACAGACTGTCCACGGCAGTCCTTTGGACTGCCGTGTGCAGTCCGTAGACTGCCCACGGCCGGCGGGGTCCGGTTTCCTTTACGGCTGTGTTGGGATTAAATTCCCATTGGAATTTTAATATGGTTAAAACATAATGTTTAATATGCGATTTTAATATATGTTTTCTGTGCGGATTTTTATTTGATATATATATATATGTATATGTATATATATGTATATATATATATATATGTATATATGAATATTTGTATATATGTATATCTATATATATATATATGCTGTAGATATATATATATATATATATATATATATAGATTAATTTATTAATTCTGGTTGTAGTATTATTTAATCAATTTTTCTGTTATTCAAGAAGAAAATATATCTATACTGTTTTAAATCTGTTTAATCGATATTCTGTTGATTTAACTGTTAGCAAACAAATGCATCAATATAATCTGTTTTGATTAAAATTATATTTTCTGTAATTTATCTGTTATCTAGAAAATAGATATTTAGATTCTGTTTCTTTTCTAATTAAAAATAAAGCAGGAATTTTTACAAGGAAGATATTAGTAAAATAGAAAGAAATCTGTTTTATTGATTTGTTAAATTACAACTTGGAAAGGATATTGTTAGCAAAAGAAAAATCTATTACGAAAGTAAAACAACATTGTTCATTTCATTCTTGTTTAAATGTGAATATTTTGGGAATAGAATTTATTATGGGATTAAATAAGTTGTTCTTTTTATATTTCATCTTGTAGTATTGTTGGATTCGTAGAACAGATCTTTTCTCTTTTTACATTCCCTCCTCAAAAAGAATTAAAATAAATATAAATGCGTAGTGGTTTTTAAACGTAATTGTGTGTGTAAATTTATTTAGATAGATTTAAGATTTTAAGGTGGTAAGTTCTAATATGTAGTTTATGTATGTAGAGTATTGTTATTATTGTCATTTTTAAGTATAGACAATTGGTCTTAAATGGTTTTCACAATTAATTTAAAATTTGGAAGTGAATGTTAAGTTAGTATGGTGAAGGAGGAAATTTTAAATGTATGGGTATGATTAGTGTTTGATTAGGGTAATCTTGAATTGGGTAGTTTATTGATGAAATGGGATTGTAGTCTTTTGAAAACTCATTTCCTTTATATTCATTTAATGGTTGATTTGTAAGTTCTCTTTATGGATAAGACTTTTAGAATACTTGTGATGGTTATCATGAATTGTTTTAGCATGGGGAAGTTGTAAAGTTATTTAGTTCTAGTCGTTAATTGATTGGTTAATAAATATTGTTCTCGATTGAATTATTGGTTGATGTTTATGATTGAGTATTTAAGGTGTTCTTAAATTTGGTGCCTTGGATGTCTGGTTGCATGCTTTTACCTCTGTTGTTGAAGGATTGTTCCATGTTGGTGTGAATGCCGTTGGAGATTAACTTTGATTCAAGGAATCCTTTGTCATTTAAATTTTGTTGCAATGTAATTGGGAATTTGTATTTTGTTGATGAGTGGTGGGAAGTTGATCTTCTTGGATTTCTGATCTATTTTGTATCAAAGTTGTTTATGTGGTTTGGATGGGGTGGTTGATCTTATTTTAATATATTCGCTCATTATTTTTTGAATTGAAAATTAGATCTGGTGGCCTTGCAATTATTGTTGTCATTGCTATGTTGTTGTTTTTGTGAAAGTGATTTGTGTACCATCATAAGGGGGTTCTTGTGAGGAGAAAATTGAGGTCTCCCATGGAATGCCTAGTTGGTGGCTTTTGGTTTTATTAAGTGATTTTGTTTAAAGGTTGATTTTCTTTTGCGTTCCCTATTTGAGGTAACACCATTGTTGCTTGTGGATGGGTCTTGATGAATCTTTCCCTTTTATGGCTTTTCTGAGTTACTCTCATATTTGAGGAAATTTTATCCTTGTGTTGGAATTATTAGGGAAAAATTTGTGTTGCTTCATTTTACCCTTGTTTGTGGGTTTTCATTCTTTTGGCTTCCAGAGGCTTGAGATGATTGATAATTGATGTTCTCTCTCTTTATGTTCCTTGATGTGGCAAGTGTTTTGGTTTCATGATTTTGAAAAGGGTTGTACGGGAATTGTTGAGACTTTGATTACGTATTTATAGCGAGATGGGTAATGCCTCGCATGTTTCTCTATTGTGATCTAATGTTCTTATTATGATGGTACAACCCTTGGTTTTTATGTTGTGGGGTCTCTAGGGAGAGTGGCTCCTCGTGGGGGCCGGTGCCCCGTTTAAGGGGAAGGGCACAGGATAACCCACGAGTGAGTTAGTAATCAAGTGAAAACCTAATAATTAAATTAGGTGGGTTGGGTAGTAATATCATTACAAGATTTAAAAAAATGGACACCTCGTCTTCATTAGTGCTTCTGCAGACTAATGGAAGGCTGAGAAGGCCGTGGTTGGCAAGGTCATGACCTCGTCCTCATGAGAGGTTTATGGCTCCGCATTAGTCACCCTATGGACCGACGCCTCTAGTTTGGGGAGGAAGAGCACAGGACAGCCATAGATGGGACCGGCGCCTCCAGTTGGGAGGAAGAGCACATGACAGCCCATGTAGGACTATGCGATGACACTCTCCCCTAGTTGCCCATGTGTTTTACTTTATTGTGTACCTCTGGGAGTAGGTTGTGGGAGTTGGTTTAGATTGTTGATTTTTGGATTTATCTTGATTTATGATTATTGCCTTGATACATCTTTGGTGTACTTCGTGGTTTTGTATGATCTCATTGATATTTGACTTATGACATTGTACTCTTATGGTACTATGATATGATGTTATTGTAATTGTTTAATTGCAATTTGGAATTGTATTATGTTGATTTGGAAGTGTTCCATGATCATTCTTTGGTTACTTGTTATTGGTCATTGCTTTGGTTTACGTGGTGAGATTTATGATTTTAAGTTATTTTAATGGATGTTGTGGATTATGTCTTTGTAATTCTTGAGTTTTATGATACTTTTATATGGCGTTGAGTCTTGTGATTCCGTGTTTGGATGTTCTGGGTTGAGGACTCTTCTTGTCAGCTCCTAGCACAGGGGGTGGGTCTTCGGACTCACATGGTCGGGTGGAACGTGCTAAGCACCCCATTGGGTCCCCAGTTGAGGATCGAGAGGTGCGGATTGGTGCGGTTGCAGTGACCCCAAAGTTGTATCCTTCTTGGAGCTAGTTTTCATCTGTTTATTTGTATTATGTTATCTTATGTATGGATTCCATTTATGTTTGGAAACACTCTTGTATCATTGTACCTCTAGAACATTGTACTATAATGTAATGTTAACTCGGTGTGGTTTTTGACCTTGGCAATTGTAATTCAATGTGTTAAGTTAATTATGCATATGTTGTATTTATGTACTCAAATGGTTTCTTATCAATGATTATCATATATATGTTATATTTGTTAATGTTTATTTTGTTATGTACTATATCTTTGGATTTTATTCTTTATTGTTGTTGTGTGGATCTCAGTCTCGTAATGACTCTTCGTGTACCCCAAGGGATGTATGTGTTAGTGAATCGGCTTAAATGGAATTCATGTCATGACTTAATGTGTAATACATGTATGTTATGTTTACTTAAAAAAAAAAAATTGTGATGTAATTATTATGTATTTGTCCTTTTGGGTTCACACGGCGGGGCGTTACAAAAGTATTGTTTGTGTTGTTTTCCCATTTGCTCGTGTTGTTCCTGTGAATTTAAATATGGGTTAGCCTTTCTTGTTCAGTCCTTTTGTTGAGTTGGATACTTAACACCATCTTATCTATAAACACACACACACACACAGTGTGTGTGTGTGGCGTAGAAAAATGGATGTTTCTTGCTTGAAATGGGAATAATTCATGATAAATTGGACTTAATGAGGCCTTGATTTAGTGTTGTGAGGCGTTTTATGCATCCACACTAGGTCTTGGACCCTTGCAAAGTGAATAACATGCATTTATTGATGTCTTGTAAAGGTGTTGTAAAGGAATTTCACGCTTTTCTAGACTTAATGAACCCATTTTCCCTTAATTCAACATTATAAAATGTATTTAATAGCATTATTACACTAATATATAAGGCTTTTAAAATAAACTTAATGTTAATCTAGTGTTGTAATGTGTCTTACACATTCACATTGGATATTGTGCCTTCCTAGGCTGTGTGGACCTCATTTTAGTGTTGTAAAGTGTATTTAACCACACTTCCACATTGAATTCTATGTCCCAATCCCTAATTGACCTTCACATCATCACTAATAGGCCCCTATTACCCCATATTGTGCACCCCAAGGCAATATTTGATGAAATACCTGACAAAGTCACCATATAAACCTTATGTCTTTACTTCCTAGCATCATAGCTGTCAAATGGGCCCAACTGGGACTGATTTTCCCAAGGTGGAGAATGAATCCCATTTGGGCCAATTTTGACCTTTGAGCGGGAAAAACTAAAATTTAAGTTTATTATTTTTACATGTCGGGGATCCAATTTACAGGTAAATTAGGTGAATTTCCTATAAAATCAAGTCTCTAAACCCTAAAACATAACCATTCTTCATTATTCATCCATCATTCTTCCATCTCAAGTCAAGCAAATTTGGGTTTCATCATTCCAAGTCATTAAGATAGCAATTTTTAGACATTCAAGGGAAAATTCTTCATGTTTTGCTACAAACATTCAAGATCAAACATCATGGAAAGGTAATCAAATCCATTATTGCATGTGTCATTATATTCTTTCTCTATTTTGTTTTAATTACCTAAAAGGGGTTTGACCAAGGCAAACCCCCATGCCCTAACATCCAACATTTCTCTTTCTCTTCTTGTGTGTTTGTAGATTTAGGAATCTTGGAGGCTTAGAAATCATTGAGGATTGCATTGAATTTTTTTTTAGGTCTTGTCTTCTTGTTCAAGGAAAAATATCAACAAAAATTCACTTTTAGGTTAAAAAATCAGAGTTTCACAAAAAGACACCTATAGAAAGCCAAAGTGCAGACTGAGAGCTCCTGTTTCCTCTTTTGAATTCTCAGAAATTCAAAAGTGGACTCATTCGCCATGGGTGGTGAATGAGTCCCACTTCTAGGCCTATTTTTAGTTTTCTACATTTCTGGATACCCTTTTGTTTGAAATGGGTTTTGGGTCAGTTTCACATAACTAGGACTAATTCACCCAGAATGGAGAATGAGTCCTGGTAGGCCAAATTTCAAACATCAGCAACATTTCAAATGTCATTTCCAGCCTCCTTCACTATCTCAGGTGCACACATTCAGTTTCATCCATTTCTATTCAATTTTGTTCACATTTCTAGGTGTGTTTGTATTACACAATGTGTTTTCAAACAAGTTGCATAAAATAGTTTTACATTCCTAATCAATCAGTTTTATCAATTAGCAGCACTTATATCAATAAATTTAGTCATAATTTCATCATACATACATTAGATTGAGTGAACCACTTAGATTTTGGGTGTGGGATCTATCTCTTTTCATTAGGTGAAAGACCCTAATTGAGCAAAAAAGACAGTATTCCATCCACCTTAATATCTATTGTTCAATATGTGTGTGTGTATGTACATACGTGCACACAAAGACATACATATATGCAAACTTATATATATGTGTATGTATATATTTCTATGTATACATATATATAAATGTGTGTGTGCCCTGCATTTTGCATTAACTGGGATCTAATTTTTTTTTTGTTTTCAATAGATGCAAGTGCATTTTCCATAAATTCATACTATTGTCAAGATTTGGGGCTGTAATGATGTCAAATTTAACAATTTTATATCTAGATATATCCCAATTGCTTCAACCTAATTTTCATTGCTATTTAATAGATTCAAGTGTAGTTGCAATGCGATGCTTGTGTGCACAAGATGTAAGCAACAAAAAATAGTGGACATTAACCTATAAGATACAAGTGTGTAAGAAACTACAAAATGACACATACATATATGTGCATGTGTGGATATGTATATATAAAGCTATGTGTACATACATGTATATATGTGTTTCTATGTATTTGCATATGCACATATATAACTCTGCACACATACAATTACATATGTGTATGTATATACATACATATATATTTACATTTTCCTTGTGTATATGTTTATACATATATATATATGTGTATGCATATATATGTATGTAAGTATGTCTTGATATATGCGTATATATATATATATATATACATATATATGTGCACCTATGTCTACATATAATTGGGTGTGTATATACATATATATGTCTATGTATATATATGTATGTGTATCTATATATACATGGTTTTTCAAACAAAAGGACTGTTGTTCTTTCAAGATGCATTGCATAGTGTCTTTTCCAGTGCTTGTTGATTTTGTAGGGTTCTATGCCAACTATTTATTGTTTGTAATCAATGCTCTGCTATACAACTTGACATACTATTGCAAGAATGTGAGGAGGTATGGTCTCAACTAGTTTATGCATCTGCAAAAAAACCATGGGTACAAAAGAATGAGAAACAATACATGGAAATCCAGATGCATTGATCAAATATGTAGGTATTGTTTTCATATTGTGACTGATAAAATCATACATTGTTTGTTAGGTGAATTGCAATGTCATTCATTTTAGAGATGGTAAATAGTTGCAATTAATGCACTATAATAAGTGTTTCTAACCTTTTTTTGGAACAATTTTGAAGCTAATCATAGCTAAATAGAGTGAGAATGCACTCAGATGTGGAGCTATGACAACCTTTGTTGTTCACAATGCAGAGATAGACATTCAAAAAGTGAAGTAGGATTTGAGTTAGATTTCAAATAGTCTGTCTTATACATTCATTTTGGACTCTTGCTTGCATTATGTGACATATAGAGATTAAGATTAAATCCACAATAGACAATGTAGTGTCTTTTCCCATTTTCACTCATGCAATTTTCTTCTGTTGTTTAAAGGATTGTGGATATGGTCTTATAGACCCATTGTCCATCTAACAAGACTTTGCAGTTTGTTCGAATGCACGAATGCGGTATTAGAGCACACTCCATCTTTATTTTCAGTTTTCATTTCAAATATTGAATAAGATTCTTATTTATTTTGTGTTATGCACATGTCCTTTTTAGATCTTCTCTCATGCAGTTGATATCCTTTGTTCCAATTGCAGAGGTCACTATTCAAAATTATACTTCAATCTTGTTTGGCTTCCGATAATTTGGTGGCAACTGCTACTGTTCTGGTGGTCAGAGTTGTGTCAATGTTGTTGCTATTGCTTCTTCGAATTTTGGGAACGTGCTTTCAACAAAGGTAGCTAGAATCACAAAATCAAAATGCTATTTGTTTGAAGTGATTTTTGATCTTTCTAGCTACATCTCTTCACTGTCTTTGAATAGTAAGCTATTGCTTCTACTATCAAGGCACCTATCAACCTTAATAGTAAACAAAATCTATGCAATCATGCATGACAATTTCCAATTAGGCAACACAACTACTAGTAACAATGCAACTTATCCTCTAGACATATTGACAATGATTTCTTGAACATGTGCATAATGCTTATGGATAAAGGAATGGACAAGTCAGTGCAAATATCTTGAACAGGTGGAAATATTTGGATAACTATTGTTGTTTCATAGATATACAATTAACTTGGATTGGATGGAGACTTTGAGAAAAAACAAGTGGGACTATGTTTTGGTAGAATAGTTCCATGGAACGCAAAATAAATTTAAGTGCCATTTTTGTTTTTTCCATATTCTTGTCATTTGTTACTGTTCATTGTTTATGTCGGCTAGGGTTTCTAACAAAATCTCTTGGTTCATACAAACACATTACTATATTTCCAATAGGGAAAATTCTCATGCTCATCTAATTGATTGAAATGTAGCTGGCATGCATGGCATTGCATGTTTGTGGAATATTACAAAATTTATGTTGGGAGCTTTGACATTTGCCTAAATTTAATGCTTGTTTACAAGACCAAGATGTAGTTGGCATGCTACTACAGTAGACAATAGACTAGTTGCTTCATGGATGGTGAAAAACAGGGAAATCAACATTTATAAAGTATATAGAAGAAAAAAACCAATAGCAATGTAAAATATATAACAAGTTTCAAACTCAGGAGAAGCAGATTCCAGTCTCATCAAACAATCTGAGCAATTGATTAGACAATGCAGAAAAAGACAATGTAAAGGATATGTGAGATTACAAATGTTTTCTTTTTTAACAGGTTTTATTGTCAAGGAATACTTTATCAAGATGGTTAGACAATGCAGGTAATGCTTTGCTCAATAGTCTTTAAATCTGGTGAAGAGATCAATTAATGCCAGCTACATTTCAATCCAATTGCAATGCATGAGAATTAGTGACTAGGAAGTGGTAAAATTCCATGTAAAAAAAAATGCATTGAATTATTGTACCTACGTAGGCTTTATACCTAACCGAAGTTAGCAAAAAGATAGACATTGATGAGTTATATTGTTACGTGTTTAAGTTAGGAACAAAAACTAGGTGATAGAAACAATCAAGAATTGTGAAGAATAGACATCAATAGACAAAATACAACCAACAATAAACAATACATATAAAGTCATAAAATGGAAGGATGTAAAAAATCTATAGATCAACACTGTAAAAGACATATAGAGTTACAAATGCTTTGTATTTTCCTATCCATTTTGTATTAATATATAAAACAAAAAGATGTAAACGGAAATGTAAAAGATATAGGAACTTACAAGTGGCTTATTTTTTGGTTCCAATACAATAGGCTTAAACCCTTTCAACGGGCACATATTTCATTGTCTGAATTGTTATGTATAGTTTGGAAATTGTTTTGCTCCCTACCAATCAGTGTTCCTATGGATGAATCTCTATTTTAGCAAACTTGTGATTTTTTTATGATATTTTTGACTTTTCTTCCATGTTTCTATAATTCAAATCTATTGTGTGTTCATGAAAAAAGTGATAGACATTGAAGGATGCCTACCTATTCAAGATATATTTGATTTGGCATGGGTTTGAGCAAATGAAAAAAAAATCACAGATAATAGTTTGTTTGAAAGATTTAAAAATTTAGACCATAACTCATTAATAATGGGTGCACTTCAGTCTACTCACAATAAATGAGAGCTTGAAAATAGTAAATTCAAATGTAGTGTTGAAGACGTCATGGGTCTCCACGATGAGTCCATGGCAAGACATGACTATACCAACACACTCATGAAATATTTCCAATAGCAAAGCTTCCTACAATAATAATAATTATTATTAGTGCCATGTGCATAATTGTGATAGGCTTATACCCTTCTAATGTTTTTTGCTATATATACGTTTTCACTGCATATGTCTTTATACATAAGTGGCATTGTTTATAGTATTTGACTTGCTTTCTCTAGAACTACTACTACTATTGAGCATTGGAAATTGGAATACATGGTTATACATATTTTCTATTTATTATTAAGGTTGATAGGTCCTTTGTTTTTTTTAGGTGACAACTGTGACTGAGACCATTGGTTGCATATGTAAGAGCATAAGAGATCAAGTGCATAATATACTATGGCATAAATTTGTAAGCTTAGTTTCTTTTTTATGCCTAGTTTATATATTTGCGTCCAATTCCACTTGCAAGAAAAATATTCTGTTTAAATTTGGGACGTCTACTAAATTGTAATTATATTCATGTCCAAAGTCTATTTTCCTTGTGCTCTTCTTAGCAATTGTTGAATTATTGTCATGTTCTACCTTTATATTGTTATTATGCTCTTGAGCAATGATATTCCTCCACATTGATGAACAAGTATTGAAATGAAAATTTTGTTCATATTTTTAGTTATACATATTAGTACTAGATTATCTATGTGCAAGTGTTTGTAATGGGATTTGTTATGTTACATGAATCAAATGCAAGAAAAAAGAAACACTTGTGAAGATCATGTTCGTGATCAAGAAGAAGAAAATATACAAACTAGCTAGCTTCATAGAACTACAAAACTCCCTGGCTATCCATGTATAGATTTTGGCCATTTCGATTCTGTTCCAACTAGTAGTGACCAACCATCAATAAAGTTGTGTTGGAAAACTAGTTCTATGTTTTAAGTCATGCGAAGAAAAAGTTGCATTCTTTAAAAAACAATTAGAGTGCAAAAAATGATAAAGCATAGTTGTGAGCAGTCCAAGACTGGCACTCTCTAGGACTTGAGAGCATAGAGTTTTTTTCCATACTGCATTTTACAATGTCCTTTCTCATAGCAGACACACATGACATCTAGTATTATTTTTTCCTTCTGTGTTGTGCATTCTGCATTGGCCTTTTCGACCTAAGAAAAAGAGCGTAGAAATTCTCTTGCATGGCAAAGCTTTGGGTGTTTACAGATTCATAGTCCAAAGCTTTCTGTCAAGCCGCAATATTGCATTTGCGCTTATACATATATGTCTATATACAAATGTATATGTATATATATATATATGTGTATTGTTGTGTGTGTATATATATATATATGCATATGCCTATTAGTACACATATATGTATGAATGCTATAACGATGCATGGAGTTGCAAAACTTGACAGTGTTGGTAGCAAACTTCATTGTTTCCTTTTTGTTTTTACTTGATCCATTTGCTTTTCTTGGAACAAAATTGCCTCTGCTGAATATATTTTGTTCATTTTTTATAGATTGTGCACTGTATATGCTCTTTGTTGTTGCCATATATCATCATAATTTGAATTTTTGTTGATTTATGTGAGTAATAAATATCCATGTTTATTTTTTTGCTGTAGTTCTCAGATGTTTGTTGTGCTGCTTACTAGCCCTAAAACAAATTCTATTTCAGCTACACAACCCAATCTTAAAATTGTTATTTGCATTTTGCCTTCCTTGCTATGCAACTACCATCACAGGTCTACAGGTGGGAGCTCTGTATTGCACTTGCTTGTGGAAAGTATTTGCTTGTTCGTTTTTCATTGTATGTATTCAATGTTTCAAACATCGAACAATACATTCAAATAATTACTTTAAGAACAATTGTAAATACAATTATTTGTTTTTAAAAATATTTGACATTGAATCTGCACATATGGTTTCAAACTGTTGTGTGAAGAGACAATAACTATCCCACGAGCCAATCATAGCAAAAACCTACAAGCCAATTGCAAATGCATTTTATACATCTATTGATGAGGCTTTGCGCCATGCACATTGTTTTTGAATAGTTTCCTTCAATTACAAAGTTGACGATTGCTTATTTGACACAGTACATGTCCTAGTGCATTGCTGGTATACATCAAAACATCTACAAAATGGTTTGGTCAATCATTTTTTAAACTATTTTCATAATCATTGTCCTATAGCTTTAAATTCTAATGAGCTTGATTTGCATCTAACAATGCTAATTAGTTTTCATAAAGTACATGACAAAAACACGTACCTTCGAAGAATGAGGTTGTCAATGACAAAAATCAATAGCAATGGTGAGACTGGGCTATGGGGTGACACATTCTATCTAAAATGGTTGGCATATTGGCTAAACATTCCAATACACATTTGGTCTTTGACACACAAAACAATGTACTTGAATTTCAATTCAAGCACACAACTAATCTTGCAATATCGATTCTTTTCCATGGCATAACTCCTGTTGTTGACCACTATGAGCCTATCATCTCATGAATAAACACATACTTTCTCATCGATAATGTCTAGCCACATTTTCAAATTCCAAACTACAATATCGACAATATTTGGCATGCAATAGGAAATGTGTTTGAAACAATTGGGATTTCTAGGTTGCCTACATTTCGTAGTGCATGTGGAGAAAGCATGTTTGCTGCCATAGCTTTTTTCTTCTTGATCAATTTCATCCAATTGCTTTGTGATTATTTATGGCACATTCATTGGCCAATGCATTGACAATTCATAACAAATATGCAATTGCTTTTTTTTGAAGGTTTTGCTACGGGTAGTGTAGACAACAATAATCGTCTACTGCATTTATAGTCATTGGTTTCCAGAATTGGCGTGCCATATGTAAAAATTCAGCTTGAAGGAACTAAATTTTGTCTACTATGGCTATCACATATTTTTGATGCAAAAATACACGTGGCAATTATCTCCATTTCCTGAGCGAAAAAGATACTCTAATTCGATAACCCCAAAAAGAAATATGAACTTAATTTGTTTTAGAAATAGGTCAGGTCATTGTCACTATGAACTGCTTCAAGAAAAAGAACAATTCACACATACCATCCCTATGAATGATCCAGTTTATGTTCAAGATATGTCAAGTTCTACTGCATAAAAGATAATGAAAAATGTGAACAGTTCTTGTAAAAAACAAAAAATTGCAACAAGACACACAATTGCTAATTTTTTTTTTGGAATGCATCAAACATTACACTCCTTGAAAGCACAAATGCACAATGCACACCCACCCATTGCAAATGATTCATAGTACAACACTGCAAATAGAAAAATTCAATATTGTGACCCCACTAAAAATACAGGAAAATGACAATCACTATGCACTTTGAAGAGGAAAATACGAAGTGGGCAACACAAATGTGATTTTCCCTTGTAAAAAAATACACAAAAACCATATAGATTTTCAATATTGCAAAAGGAAAATGGCAATAATTAGCGAAAAAAAGGAAAAAAATGCTCATAGCAAAAACAACACAATCCAAAAAACTATTAGCTCGTATTTGCAAATGATAAATGACACTCCCATACAACCATGCTCTATTTGTGACATGTTGCATTTCCATCACAACATCTATAAAGTTGACAATGCACTCATAGACACATTTTCTTTGGATTTCGACCAGGCATATGAAAAGAAGATGGAGATAGGCCAGTCCATTTGCAAACAATGTGTAAAATCCACACTAAACAGAAAAATTCCATGTTTTGTTGCGCCTTCAAGAATAAGACAGAATGCACAAATAGATGTTGTCCATTGTTTGACTAGTCTTGAAGAAAGACTTGTGTCTTTGCACATGGATTTTGCACAAATTAGGCAATTGGGAGTTTTGCAGTATGACTTGCTCAGGACAATTATCAATGTTCTTGTATACTTTGATAGAGTACAACAAGCCTTGCCTAGGCAAGCAGATGAAGCCACAATAGTAGTGGTTAGGCTAAAGCGAAAGCTAGAATATGATAATGCATATACACAGGGAAATGTTAGAACTACCATAGTTATGAATGCTTTGATTGCTCTATCCAAAACACCGCTATACAAAAAATAGAACATCTCTATAAATAAAGAATGACATGAATTGTTGACAAAAAATACAACATCAATAGAGATAGGTTCAAAAAAAAAACAAGCTATGGAAGATGGCACATCTGAAGATGATGAGGATCTAATAGTTGAATCAGTGATACATTGGTTTAATGGAGCACAATCAGTCAAAGACCTTGACACAACAATAATTGAAATTGCACCATCATAAAGGTTCAAACCTCTTGATATTTTCCAAGGCATGTATGTAGAGGAAATGAATTTCTCGACTTTGTTCTATGGTTCGACACACCCAACTAACATAACTAAAAATTTGACATACCAAAAAAATTGCAAGATGGGAGCTCATGCATAAAGAAAGTGACTTTGCACAACACATTACAAACATTTTTTTCAAGGATATAAAAATTATTATTTGCCAAGTGTCCTCGCTAGCATGGGTTTGCATACAGAAGGTTGAATTGAAAGGTGGGAAATTGCTTACAAAAGACGTACGCAACCTAGCAAATCTCAAAAAAATACTACGATCCCCATTAGGCTATAGAACATTAAAAATCATTAGAACCTCTCCCGATTATTTGGAAAACACAAAAAAAAACATATTTCCAATGATAAGACAATTGGGACCTCCAACCTTCTTTGTGATGTTAACAAGTATTGAGAATTTTTGGGAGCAATTTTGCAAAGCTTTGCATGGAATATGTGCCCTGCACAAATCTAAATATAATGAAACCATAGATGACAAAGACTTGGATTTAAAAATAAGGAAAAATCTTGTGTTTTGCACCCGCTATTTCAATCACAGAGTCAATACATTCCAAAAATTGATGCTAAAAAACCATGAGCTATTGGGACAAGTCACTGACTATTCTTTTGTTACAGAATTCCAAAATCGAGGCAATGAACATGTTCATTTCTTGCTATGGATAAAAGATGCACCTATATATGGCAAATGCTCAAGTTCTTAAATAGAAAGCTTTGTGGAAAAGTATATTTCATGTGACTCACTATTGCTCAATACAGATCTTGCCAAAATTAAAATGCATCATCACACAAAGAGTTGATGCTAAAAAACCATGAGCTATTGGGACAAGTCACTGACTATTCTTTTGTTACAGAATTCCAAAATCGAGGCAATGAACATGTTCATTTCTTGCTATGGATAAAAGATGCACCTATATATGGCAAATGCTCAAGTTCTTAAATAGAAAGCTTTGTGGAAAAGTATATTTCATGTGACTCACTATTGCTCAATACAGATCTTGCCAAAATTAAAATGCATCATCACACAAAGAGTTGTAAGAGATTCAAAATTTCAAGTTGTAGATTTAGTTTCCCTTTGCCTCGGATGAGAAGAACAACTGTTTTGGAACTGCTCCCATTTCCTGATGTGACAATGAAGGAAAAGGCAAATTTTTTTTTAAATAATTGGTAAATAAACATTACAGATTGCAATTTTCATTTGAAGATTTCTTGCATGAATTGGAAATGAATGAAATTGACTACATTACAATGCTTCGATCGATGTTGACATGCAAAATTGTCATGCTAAAAAGAGACCCATCTGACATTTGGATAAATGCATTTGCAAAGAAAGTACCTAGCTTATGGTATGAAAATACATATACACAATTTATTTTGGACACATGTTGTTGCATCTTACTGTAGCTCATATATGACAGAACAAGATAAAACATTGTCTCTTCCATTTCAGAAATTGAGACGCAAATGCATAGTTGCATACGATGGAAAAGTGTAATTTATACGCAAACTAGGCAAGGCTTTGCTTAACTATCAACAAATGTCTAGCCATCAAGCAGTTCATATTATTTTATCATTTCCATTGCGCAAATACTCAACTATTTTCATCAATACATCACCAATAGAGAACTGAGTCTACATGTTAAAAAGCCCTAAGTTGTTGGCAAAAGAGAGATGATTATGAAAATATCACGTGTGCATCTATAGTAGGAAAATACATGCAATGGCTTGAAGCTCTAGACAATATGTCTTTAGCTAAATACACCGCTTTCTACTTTGGAAAAGCGAGGAAAATGCAAAGAAGAGCAACACCATAGATCATATGCTATGTAAGATACAATCAACACATTGAACCTGAAAACTATTGCAGAGAAAAAAAAAATGCTATATGTGCCTTTTAGATGTACTGAACAAAGTCTTCTAGTTGGATATGAAACATGGACTACAACATTCAATGCAAACAAGGAGAAAATCACAAATATCAAAAATATGTTCACTGCACATATCATCCCTAAATGGGGTGACATAGATGAGGCTTCCCCAAAGGCTAAAAATGATCACCTCCTAACAATTGACATTGTAGATGTGCTCAATGCAAATATAGAGGAAAATGAGATGCAAAAATATGACATCATGAATGACTTGAAGTATATCAGGAATACAAAGCTCAGAGATTCTATTTGCAAAAAACTATTTTCAGAAACCACACACCCACTTCTTTTAAGCAATGAAGAATACTACAAATTATGAAGGTATTTGAACAGAGAACAATAATCAATAGTAAAGGACATGCTAATGACAAAAAGGCTTGCTCCAAAAAAAGCATTGTACTTGTTTTTGACATGAGTGGTTGGCACAAGGAAAACCTATACAACAAAAATACTTTTTGAGGCAATGATTCGATACTATGATAAACAACTAGATAGTGATCCATTAAAGCCTAAGGGCATAATTATTGCTTCAACATGAAAATCCACATTCAATGCAGGTGACATCACTGCACATTCAATCTTTCAATTGCTATGCAATTCTTCAAAAATGCTACCCTTGGTTTCAAACACAACTGATTCCCTTAGCAAGAAATTGGAGGAAATGCAAATACTTCTTATTGATGAAGTGTCATTGATCGGTTCAAAAATGATTTACAACATTGACAAAAGACTTCGTCAAATCAAGCACACACCAAAAACACCTTTTGGAAACATAGATATAATTTTCTGTGGTGATTTTTACCAGGCACAACCTATGTGTGATACTTGGATATTTGAAGATACAATAATAGATGAAAAAATGTCATACACGTTTTGGACCAGGACACTGTCAATTGCTTTGAGCTACATAGTGTAATAAAACAAACAAATGAACATTTCATTTCTATACTTAATCGTGCTAGAATTGGACAATAAACAACAAGGACATCTAGTTTTTGAATACAATGTGCTATAAAGCACCTTCGAATGATCCATGATTTCCATATTTGTTTCATAGAAATATAGCAGTCGAAATGCACAACAAAAAAATGCTAGACAATTTACCGACAAAGTTTTGTGTTCTAGATGCAATTGATAAACAAGGCATAACAATTGATATCACTCAATGTCAACTTCCAAAATCGTCGTTGTCTGCTATGATTTTGTTGAAGAAAGACATTTTGGTTGAATTGATTGCTTCCAACATCGATATAGAGGATGGGCTGGTCAATGGCGCAAATGGGATTTTCAAATTGTATACAACCAAGCAAGAAGACATTGTTTAGGTACAATTCAATGATTCAATTGTTGGAAAATTACGTCAAAAGAAGATGCAAAATCTATACATAGATTCTATTATGCCTTCTTGGACACCCATAATGAGAATCATTAGAAAAATCAAAATAGGTACAAAAATAGTGACCAGAGCACAATTTCCTTTGTAACTTGCATGTGCATGAACTATCCATAGAGCACAGGGTTTGACAATGGATGCAATTGCTTTTGACCCATGTAAAGTCTATCATCATGGCCTTGTTTATACTACTTTGTCACGTGTAAGAAACATTGAATCACTATATCTGACACATAGACTGCAAGAACAAAACTTTAGAGTGTCCGAAAAAGTAAATAGTAAAATGCAATGCCTAGTGGCATCTACACAATGGAAAATGCAACATAGCCTTTTGTCTGTCTCTCTAGACCATTTTGTCATATGTTCTTTGAACACACGTGGCTTTGCACTACATGCCCAAGAAATAACACATGACCATGATTTGCTACAAGCAATTTTCCTTTGCTTCCAAGAGACGAAACATGGTTTTCTTGATCATATTGATTTCCTTTACAAAACACACAATTGCTATATAGCAACTGGAATTCACGGGCTACTAACATGCTCAAGAAAAATAGTTTTGGTGCAAGACTTTCAAAAAAATTCAATAAAATATCTAAAATCAATAACCATTGACCTCTTGCACATGCATATTGCTATGTGCATCATAAATCTCTATGCAAGACCAAACACACCGAATCTACAAGATCAAAAGCGCTTCTGCTTGAATTTATGGAACAATGCAAATTGTCACTAGTCATTGACAAGCCAACAACACATTTAGGCACTTTGTTGGATCACTTTTGGATACAAAGTACCGAAATTGACGTTTTCAAATTCAGAGTTCTAGATACATATTAGTCAGACCATTTTTCAATATCCCTTCAATTCTAGTGATTAGGCCAACCTCGCAATTGCAATTGTCTCGAATTACCATCCTTTATGCATTCTTCTATTATCGATGGCCCACACTGTTGTACATAATCAACATCAGACTTATGTAGGTGCAAAAGAATAGTTGCATTGGTATTGCTTCATACAGTCCATGTCTCTACACAAGTTAATTGCTTGTGTTCATACCTCTTCCCATGCAGATCTCCGGTTTTCCAATGTCCATGGTGAGGACCATCAATAATGCTCTTCCAAATCATTGATATGGCCATGCATTTGCGACTCAACATATATCTGTTCTAAAACATATTTGTTCTCGCACAAAGTATTGCTAGGGTTTTCCATACCACATGATTCCTTACTAGGAAAAAATTACAAGAGTAAGTCCTTTTCAGATTGTACAACCACCAACAACCACATGCTCATAGTATTTACTTAATGGACATGAACCTTTTAGATTGATGTTAAAGTCTATGCTATTTGTTATTTGATTTGTCATTAATAGTATCCAACCTGGTTCCTACAATCTATGCATGTAATTGGTTTTGTTTTGTACTTATGCCAATTTTAGGTCTCTCTACCGTTCAAAAAATAGTAGTATAAATCATACAGTTGCATCTATCTTCCATGCTTGTGATATTGCAAATTTTTGGATAGTTGTTTTAAAAAAAGTTTGGTGTTATGCAAAATATTGAAAAAAAAAAACACATGGTACATTTTTTAACTATAGAGATACTATAAGAGGATCAGAAGCAGGACTTTCCAAGTCAGAGAACTAGTCTTAAAAGAAAATCAGAAGAATGTCTTGAATCCCAGCAGCAAAGGCAAGTTCGAACCCAATTGGTTAGGGCCTTTCATCATCACAACAAGCTACAAATCAGGGGCATATCAGCTATCAACACCCGAAGGGGAACCTCTGCAGGAGCCCATGAATAGCTCCCATCTCAAAAAGTTTTATGCCTAATTATTTCAAGGTATAGAACCAAAAAATCCAAAAAATCAGAAAAAGTCCTGAAAAAATGGTTACTTCGGCGAAAACCTGGCAAACAGGCGTCTTGGTAACAACAAAAAAAAAAAAGTAAAAAGCAAAAAATCAAAAATCAGAAAAAGGATCAAAAAAATCATCCTCTAGTGAAAACCACTTCTGTGGCACTTTGGGCAAGTACCTCGGTGAAAACCTGGCAAACAGGCGCCTTGTGTAAATAAGCACTTTCCATCCACTAGATCTTTATGGCTTGTTCGTCATTATCCCTCCATTTCGCTTCCATCATCCATCTTATCTCCATCCATCACTCATTCGCTCACATCCACACCATAGCTTGGTCCTGTGCTCGTATCATGATCCCTCCTAGTACTACTCGGCCCATCCTCAAGGTCAGTTTGTCCTGCCTTTATTGGAGTAGTCTATTGCATCATGCTGGGGGCATGTTCCCATGTCGGATGCGGATTAGATTAGCCATGGTCTTAGAATCTTCAAAATTAGAAAATCCCATCGGAGAAAATCAAAAAAATCCAAAAACATTCAAAACATATCAAAGTCCCAGCGAGGTCAAAAGTCATTCAAAGAAGCCAAAAACAAAGATTAGGTCTTGTTGAACTCGTGAATGCTAGCGTGTATAAGCATTAGGCAAGGCTAATCATCGTCTGACCCAGAGACCCTAGGATAGGTCTTTAGGTTAGTCTCTTGGTCAAAATCTCGAGGAAAATCTCCAAAACGTGGAAAACTAAAAATCAAAACATTTGTAAAACCTCGAAAAAAAAATACCAAAAACAGCCTCAAAACATTGCAAAAATTCCAAAAACATCCAAATATTTGAAAAAAATCCATCCGCATCATCTCGTTTGCACCCGCAATAAACACCATTAATGGTGAAGCGGTTAGAAGCGAGTCTAGCGAGGTTAAAAGTAAAACTCAAAAGCGTCAAGTCTCAAGTCTCGGTCGATGCGTAAACAAGCTGGTGAGGTCTTTGTGTCGATAGTCCATCATCCAAACAGTCTCATATCAATCATCTGATAACATCATGTCGTAGGATGAATCCTTCCTACAAGGGGCATTATTTATCAAAAAGAACATTTTGGATAAACGAAATGATGTGTCGTCATCCACTAACATGTCCTAGGATGTATCCTTCCTACAATGGGCATTATCTTTTGGCAATAAGTTTCGGTTCTTATTCTTAAAAACACATTCCCTTTTGGTTAGCGGTATTGAAGAACATCAATTTGTTTGTGTACTTGGTCTTTTTCTTTTGACTTATCTTATTGCGCTCAGTCCAAGGACCTCTCGATGATATCCGAACGAAGGATTTAGAGAGATAGGAATGGGGCAACGATCATTATCTTTTGTGTGTTGTGCTTGTTGGACGTTCTTGTAAAATAACTTGGCGAATACTTGCTTTGTTAGACATGTATGGAGGATGTTTCAGATAGCTTGTTGACTATTGCATTGATTGGTTATACCTTTCCGTGTTTTGGTCCGAGATGTTTGAGATTTCTAAAGTGCATCCTAGCAAGGTTTCCGTATGTCAAGTGTGAATAAGAATACTCCTATCTATTTGTCGAGTCAAAGTCCATCACACTAAGTACAACGCCATCCTGGTCCTTTATACCTTGATGCATCGTATGTGTCAAACATAAAGTAAGTGACCCTTTTGAAAATCCCAATCCTTGATAAGCAAATCATCATCATCATCTATCATCATCATCTCTAATAAAGTCTCGACCAATCATGGACTTGTTGGATCCTCTTGTCATCATCTCATTTCAACGCTAACATAACATCGCCAATGCATCCATCATGCATCCATCATGCATCCATCCATCTTGCATCCATCATGCATCCATCCTACATCGAAAACCGTCGGCATACCACATATCATTCATATCAATATTACATCATAGGAAACATCGATCATTTCACATGCATTGCATAATCATCATCATAATATGATCTGTAGTCTAAGCATTTCATAAATCATCCATTGCATAATCACAGCATATCACATCATCAATCTCATCCATCTCGCATCATATCACCATTTAAGTTGTTTAGGATAATGTAGATTTGTTATTCTAAGCATCTTAAAATCATCTCATTTGCATCGTCATTCATAACCATCCATTTTGAACCTCTTTATCGTGAGATCGACCCTCAAATCAAATCTTTTCGCTCGATCTCTCGAGGGGGCAATGTACCAGTGTACTTCTTTCCGCTGGGGCATCCGAAAAATCAGAAATTTTTGATTTCGATCGCGGCAAGTTTATTCTTTGAACCAACGCAACATGTACATTGCTTCAAAAGGGGCAAAATGTAGACATGCAAAATTAACATTATGCATTCGATCGGATTCAGTCAAATTAGATGTTGCATTAGGACCATTCATCAATTAATCAAGTGCATTTTCATCCATTCAAATAAGCATTATCATTCAACCTTCATCTTGCATCATCCACTTAATTAAATAAATCAGGACTTCATTTAAATCAAATCCTAAATCATATTCCATCATTTTCTAATTCAAATAAATCAATTATCAAAGTCTTAAAAGTCAACTCACCTAATCAGCATTAAATCAGCATAATCATCATCCTAGCTAAATTAACCCTGATTAAATGATTAATCCCATCCCACTTGCATTATCTAGATATCTCCACTTGCACAATAAATCAATTTTATTGATTTATTAAAACACTCATTTTCCCTCAACATGACAAGTCAAACATTGCATTTATTGTTGTTTTTCTTGTCCCCCTCTCATAATTTATTGCAAATTTGAATTCAAATTCTCCCTCTCATGGGCACTCTTCCCAAATCTTGCACAACCATTAACCACTCACCATTTGACAAGTGTCATCTTCTCATTGGAGGATCTTTAGTCCCACATTCACCATCTTGGCCAATCTCTCATCAACAAAATCTATAAAATAGGGCCTTCATTCTCATTCATGGATCCACAATTTTATGCAAGGTTACTCTCTTCATTTGAGATTTGATCTTGTCCATTTCACTCTATCATCTCCATTTGCATTTTATCATCTTGAGCTTTGATCAAGGATTGGGAAAGGGTCACTAGCACATGTGACACCAATCCAACTATGGAATAGGTAGCTTGCTTTTGTTTTCATAATGCTTTAGTCTTTTTATCATCATTTGTGGCATTTTGAAAGAATTTGTAATGTATTTCATAGAGGTATTTTGATAGAGTTTGCAAGGCACTAACCCTTTGTTTGAAGTTTAGTTGTTTGCAGATTTTAAAAGGATACCTACAGTTTTCTTACACATCAAATTTATAATAAATTGAAAATTGTAGATTGGAAATATTGTGCTCTTTCGTAGAACATAGATCTCATAATTTTCCACCTTCTAACACATTGTTCAAAACATTTAGAAATAGGTAATCCCTACACATTTGGAAATAACAAATTTCAAAAACATATCAAATCTCATTAATGTCTTCCTTTTAGTTTATGTTATTACATGCTTGACATAAACATCTCATTTCATATATTTGCAGAGGCACTTGGAAAACACAATATGGTTCTCTTGCAAAACAAAAGATGGCTTAGACAATTGAGAAACATGATGAAAAAAGGAAATTATCTTCCGCAATTGATTTCACTTTTTATATGCTTAATTAAAAATTTACTTTCGCTTATTCTTCATATCGGAACATGAAGATTCAAAACAACAACTGCAGAGCCTTCAACCATCTTTAATATATGTACGAAGCAAACAAATTTGGCATTTGAGGGTGATGTTTTTGCTGTTTATGGGCCTACAATCACCACAACTCTTGGAACACCACCAAAAGCACCAATTGTGCATGTTGATTTGGTTGATAGTCATGGTCAAATGACAATCACTGCAAACATCAACAAAAAATTAATTGACACATTTCTGCCATTATTATCACCTGATAGAAGTGTCTGCCTCATGAACTTTGTGATTAGGAAAAAAAACACAATATGAAAGAGGAGATGCCGATTACTCCCTTGTTTTGACTACTAGGAGCACTATTGAGCCCATTGAGAAAGTTTGTCAAAAACGCAGATTGATTCCCGACACAACCATTTCGCAACTCATCCAATCAAATGACAGTTTCTCTATTGGATCATTTGGTGTTGTTGTTACTATCCATTTCCAAGCACCAACATAGTATGAGTTGCAAGTTAAAGATGGGGAGAACCAAGATGATTTTGTGAGTGTAAGATGTCTTGAACAAATCATGGCAATAGCATATAGAATTCAACACTTTGCTTTCTCGAATTTATTAAAGAGTTTTCTCAGCTTGTTTTGAACGCAATAAACTTGCTAATAGAATAGTTTACTGTTATAACTATTTCAATGCCATTCAATTCTTAAACTGATTTCATCTGCAAACTTTCATTTTGACAATTCTCTATGTTGCAGCTTATAGTTCCCATCAACCACACAAAGTTGTATGCAAGGCTTCAATTGATCCTGACATCAACAAAAGCCCCTTCCATATTGTTCGTTCTGGGCCTAAAGGCAAAAAATTGATGAAAACAAAACAGTCTAGTTTCATTGATGAACTCAATGATGCATCTACAAAAGCATCTCTAGAACCATTGAAGACCTCAAACATGGAAGTATACACATCAACCATTTAGCTTTTACATTATAACGTAGTTTTTTGTTCAAATTTTTTTGCCATATATGATTTTCTATAGCGATCTTTGTAAATAGAGCATTGTTATGATTTATTGCTAATTGCATTTGCACTACCCCTGTAGGTGACAGGAACACTAAGACTTAAAAATGTTCACTTTCCCCCATACGAACCAATCTACATTTCATGTAGACAAAGATTTTTCTTTACACAAAGAACATAAAATGATACTGCACGATGCACTGCATGTGGAGTTGACACAAGATTTTTCTATGACCACTTTCTCCAATGTATTTTTCACACAATAGAGGGAGTTGTGGACTGTTATATGCACAAACAACTCTAAAATAGTTTCCCCAAGCTAGCTACAATTTCATTTGAATACTATAGGAGACACATGTCCACAGTAATGTTCTTACTACGAAAATTTCAACTGCAAGGGACATTCACCCTTGTAATGGATAATTGCATCATATGAATTGTAGGTGAAGCAAGTAGCAAAACATCTCCAGTAACTTGACAATGCATTTGCAATTTTGCACAGGTGCTTACATTGCACCATTCTATTTTTAATTCTTATTCATTCATATCAAATCATGCAAATTGCAGTGTCATGAATATAATGCTTATTGATTGTGAACCAAGATTGAGGAAATGCAACGTTCTAGCATGCAACAAATGTCAATAAGCAAAATTTCTAGGAGTCTAATCTCCTTATATATTTTGGACATAGCCAACAAGAGAACAAATGTGTTAAATCCTTTATGGAAACCAATCCGACCCTTTATTTATAGTTCCTTTATGCACTAAATAGGTTGACACTCATATTTTGTTCTATTCCAAACATGCACACTATACATATGATTCGCTTTGCTTTCAATTTCATAGACACTTACAATTTATGTTTTACTTTATTTTGACCACTCCTATGCAACACATTACTTGAAACTTGTTTATTGTTCTTTTCCACGCAACATACTATACATATAAATTAGAGTTTATGTAGTTTGAACAACAATTGTAAGTAAACTTTCATGTGTAATGCTTCTCGCTCTCTGCACATCCTACTAATGCATGTTTGTGATAAAAAAAAACAACTATACTAGTTGGACAATGCTTTTATGTGACATAAATTATTTACAAAAAAAATAGTTGGAAGTTTTGGATACAATGCTTTCTTGGTTGACAAAATACTTGTCTACAAAAATGATTTTGTCCTTTCTAGTACTCTTCCAAAAAATTTAGGCTCCTACTTTGAGATAGAATCAACATTAGATATTTTTGCAAAGTGTTTTCTATCTAAAAAAAGAGTTTGTACAGTTCTTTGCATGCCTTTTTGGAAAACTGAATCTTTGTTTAAATAGATGTTAATACAAAAAATAGTAAAGCAATAGAGGCATTTACACAACACAATAATAGTACTTAGATTACATCTAGAAAATTTATATTGTGCATTCAATCCATTTGTCTTATTTCACAATTGATTCTACTTATCGATCCACTTACATGCTTTTTCCCTTCAAAGACGGTGCAACTTTCTTCGTGTCTTATTTTTACTGATTGCTAATGGGTAAAAAAGCAGATGTGTGTATCTTCTCATATCCTTTTCCATGCTCTTTTATAATTTATATGTTGTTGCAATTCTCCAATAGGTTATGATGTGAAGTGTCCACTATGTTCAAAAAAACATTGTTTGTCTTCCTTGTTCAAATGCAATGCTCATTTGCTTTTCCTTGATTTTTACATGTTTTGTATCTATGGTTGGTTTTCACACCTACAACACTCATTCTTATGTGTCATGTACTCAATTTTTCATCTTCTTTATTCACACTGGAATCTGTTAATAATCATGTGTTTCGTTTATATGCAATTACAATTGAGTTATGGCTTTTATTTTGAATTCTTAAATCTATTTGCATTTTATGGTTAATTTCTACTCAACGCAGTTATGCATTAGAGCTGCAGTTGAGTTTATTGAATGCAAATGAAAATTAGGTGCAAGTAAATGGAAAATTTCTTTGAATAAAATCATTCAATTTGTGTCTGTTGAAAGGATTATAGTATTTCACATTGTCATTTTATAGTGGTTTACATATTTGCATATTACAGGTCAATGTCTATTGTTTTGTGTCATTTGCATTTTGCATGTCTATGTCTATCCTTTGCTATTATTTATGGATTTGTTTTTTCTGCCGAGTTAAATAATTAGTTGCATATCAATTCAATGCATGGAGATGAGAATAGTTCAAGTTTTCAATATTTCTTGATTTTCAAGTTTAAATTGTGTTGACCAAAGAATTGTTTGTGTCCTTTGTCCATTTGCTTGGGTTGTTTCTGTGAGTGTAAATATGGGTTTCCCTTTCTTATCTAGTGGCTGCTTCTATGGATTGCTATCTATTCTGGAGTTAGATATTTGACACTATGATTCATTAATGTGAGTTTCTTTTCCATTCATGATTAAGAATAGAAGTAGCTATATGCACTTCAATTTATTTGGGTGAAGATGACAATTGTTCGTATTTGAGGTATTTCTTGGGCTTGAAGTTTAAATTCTCTCAACCAAAGTGTTATTTGCATTTTTCTCTCATTTGTCGAGGTTCTCTATTGGAATGTGTTTATGGGCTATTGTCTGCTTAGATTGGGTTCCACTCAAAGAACGAAGCTTCTGTAAGTTCCAATATCAAATAAACTGTCATTTCCTTTGCTTTTGCACACATTTCTTTGTATTGTTTAATGTTGATCAAATCTATTTCTTTTCATAGGATCTTATCTCTATAGTATTGCAAATGAGCCATTGAGAAAATGTAAGTTCCTAGACCTTTTTGTAATGCCAAATATATTTCAATTAATTATTTTTTGCAATGCTTATTCATCTCCTTACAATATTTAATGCAGGAAGACCCTTTCTCTATTGACAGGATCTATGGCCCATTGCAGTTGAATTGAAAAACAAGCTACCTGTAAGTTCCTCTATCCTTTGGACTGTCACTCTATATATTTTTAAATTTTTGAATTTTATGCATTACTACCTATTGTTCCTGCAAGAAAAATAATACTTATCTCAACACAACTAAAACTTGAAAATCAACAAATCTTAAAACTACGAACTATCCCCACTTTCATTCAATACATTGAAGTGCAGTTAAGTATTTAACTCCACAATAGACACTAACCCATAAAGGATAGTGAAGGATACAGATTTAGACACAAGATGGAAATAACAAAAATCAACACACATTCACCCATACAATGCAAATATGTAAGCCACTAAAGAAAAACACTGTAAAAGACATACAACCTTACAATATTTCCCATTTGCTTTGATCTAAATTCATTTTCATTCAATAAATTCAAGTGTAGTTGCAATGCATGAGTGGACACAATAAAAATTAATTATAGACATTGGAAATGTTTTATGGATTCTACTCTTTTTTCATTTCCTTGTCCTCTTGCATTTTCTTTTTCTGTGCATCAATAGCAAATGTCTAACAACATGCTTATGCATACACATTTTTCCAATTTTTTTTAATGTCAATATACACTAGTTCAGCTCTTTTTAATGGTTTTTTCTATAAAAATTAAGTTCTTTATTAACTTGCATGGATTGTTTGATGACACACTCCTATCTCTGTGTTCATAGGATCTACATCTTATACATCTGACACAAAAAAATACCTTATTGTGGCTTCATATCTCTACAAAATCCATGTCTACTAGGAAGCTTTATACAGATCATATTCAAGGCCAAAAATAAGTGGTTTGTAAGTTTCTATATCTTGTTCATACTCATTTTCTACATTGTATATTCATTTTCTCAAGAAAACTAATCAACATCAGAACTATGTCTACTACCAAGCATAATTTCTTTCATTTTCAAAACAAGAAACAAGCCATTTGTAAGTTTTAACATTATTTACACTATTGTATTCTACATTTTCTTTTCTTTTTCCTCTTTCACTATCTTTATCATTGATTGTTCCTATTTAGTTCCAGAGTTAACACCATAATTCATCAATGCTTGCTCCTTTGCTGCCGACAACTAGCAAGGCTTCTAATGGACTCAAACACACTCCCCATCAATGGATTTTGGTATCAAGCTCCTATCCTTGTTGTTC